>JARKHS020026577.1:0-59821 GCA_030143305.2 Amblyomma americanum | reverse complement strand
GGAAACATTCGAACCCGACCGCGGCGGCTGCGTTTTTATGGAGGAAAAACGCTAAGGCGCCCGTGTGCTGTGCGATGTCAGTGCACGTTAAAGATCCCCAGGTGGTCGAAATTATGCCGGAGCCCTCCACTACGGCACCTATTTCTCTTTCTTCTTTCACTCCCTCCTTCATCCCTTCCCTTACGGCGCGGTTCAGGTGTCCAACGATATATGAGACAGATACTGCGCCATTTCCTTTCCCCCCCCCAAAAAAACCAATTATTATTGTATTGGCTTAAAATTAACTTTAGAACCGTCTGAAGGGAACTATCTACAGTTTTTAGATCTTAATACTGAATTTCATTTAATATTGACCGATGCGTACCGCCGCTTCCCTACCAAAGGTCATTCTGTTTCTTTCGAAACTGCCACAAATGTCAAAACCTTTTTTTTCCGAACCAACTCTCACTTTTAAATATCAGCGCTAAAGAACAATCCGCCATCTGGCGGCACTAGAATAAACTTGTCACTCGTACTTGATATCAGCTGCCCTAGGTGGCACTACGCACAACTTAGCTGCTGGCTGTGTCGCGTTGAATTCGTTTTCTTTAATGTATGGCGCAGATATACTTATCACGGCGCTCTTTTCTTTATTAAGTGCCACAGCAGAACAGGTTAATTATGAAGATTTTATATCTTCTTGGTTGAGCCGCCCCAAGCTCGGGCAATACGAGCGCCGTGTGCGCGCTTGCACGCTTCCCAATCACTCTACAGGACGCAGTGCGAGACCCCTCGTGCCCCACTATCCCGAAACGCGGCCCGATGGGTTGCGGAGTGAACTCGGCACAAGACCGGCGAGTTTGCTGGAAGTTGCAGGGCCGTTACCCCCCCTGTGCGAAGTAGGCACCTGCGGGAGCGGCGAATGGCCCGCTGGGGGGTGGAGGTCCCAGGAGAGAGGAGCCAATAAGGAGACGCGCTCGACGCATGTACTGCGGAAGGCAGAGAACGGATCCACGGCGCATTTGGTCTTTCTGAACACGGCGCCCGTGTTCAGAAAGACCACTTTCCGCTTGAAGATTCATTTGAATGCGCTGCCACCTACAGTCTGTGGTTTGGGCAGCCAGCATCCTGTGCCCTCAGATGCGGCGTTCTGCTTGCGACGAGTTAGTGCAGCGTGTTCTGTAATCTAAGCAGTCTCCTGGCCAACGAACTCAATTTTGTCCCAAGAATTTAGACTCGAGTGCGTTTGTGATTCTTCGCACGGGGCCCCAAGCCGCTCAACAATTATAAGCATGCGCTTAAGTTGAGAGGGCACAACGATATCTTTCGTCCGAGGCAGTATGACAAGTATATATACTTAACTTTCAGGTGGCGTACGCGATAATATTAAAACGCATGATATGATCCATGATATTCAGCATACAAAAACTCAGCGATCACAAGGCCATCATCGCTACATTAAAAAATTGGAACTGTAAAAATAGAAGTCTGAAAAATTGTTTGCTCGCGCAGCATGCAGTGAACACCGAAACATTCGATCGCTTTACACACGCGAGGCGGTCATGCGAGCTTTTATTTTCTCCATGCAAACTTTTCACGCTACTGTATGGAGCTCGAGTCATTTTGCTTCACCTCGTCATCCGCTATACAGACATGATTTACTTGGATACGACTGTGATGACCCCCATAATGCGCAGGTCCACACGGGACGGAGAGGCAAAGAGACACCGTATGGCTCAGTTTAAACAAACAGGTATATTCAATAATTACACATGATTAAGATTATACATCAGAGGCTGGGGCGTCCGAGCTTACGTGCCGACGACTTCATGGGGGCGATGGAGTGGCTCCGGAGTTGGGCTCGAGCGGTTGCTGGCAGAAGCTGCACGCCGTCGGGCTTCGGCACTGAAGGCCCTCTTGGCGAACGATGTCGTCCTCAGCGTGTATGCAGTAGAATTTCAATAGTCGTCCATTTCTTCGAGGATGGTTCACAAACCCTTCCTCTAGTGTCGTTCGGCTTGGAAGATGAACAGGAGGCGAGCTTGTAGATGATGACAGCAGAGCATAATTTTACAACATACATATACAGAGAGTTAAACTGGAAAAAGCAGAACTGAATTTACAAAAGAACAAACTTTGCACTACTTTACTCATCGACCGGGCAGGTTAGTGCCTAAGTAGCATCACATTACATGCTAAGCATGGAGCCCCAGCTCAGACTTGACTGCATCCGTTTACATGTGCTTTTAAGCACTTGATTAACAAAGGACTAAGGGCGGTCATTTCCAGTGGCCCGCCCAAAGCATCAATTCTCCAATCCAAAATAACATGCGAGATGGGGACCACCCCTTGGGTTGGGCTTAGCCTCGAACCCAGAGTCTGTTAACAATACAAACTAAATAAACAACAAAAACGCCACCACTCTCTCTCAAGTGAGAGTATACACAGGCTCTCTCTTCGGAGCTAATTCACTAGCGCCTGTCTTTCCACATTCTTGGCGAGTACTGCCTGTCCGCCATGACAGGTGTCCGTCACGGCCCTTCTGGGAAGCTGTGGGTGCCTTCCCGGCGATAGCCCACGACAAAGGGGGGGGGGGGGGAGGGAAAGAATGTTGTCTTCGCGGTAGCGCATAGCGTCGGCTGTGGTACGGCGCGCTCTGGCCCGCTGACAGCTCCCTTGTCCTGGAATGTGCCCGGAAATTGGGGAGGATAAAGCCTGTTTCCCCGGGGCGGCGCGGGTCCGGTTGTTCTGGTCGTCACTCAAAGAGCATGGCTGGGTAATTGATGATGCCGCTGTCACGGGTCTCCGTCTACGCCGCGCCGTCGAACGTGGATCCTCGTAGCACACACGGAATGTCACACTCGCTCACCCTCCAGAAGAATGTTCTCCGAACATTTGAGTCCACGCAGCTCCCCTTGTTTTTCTGAATCGCCTCGCACAGTGCGTCCGACAAAACACTTTTCGCTGCACTCAACACCACTGCACAACACCATATGCCTCCGCTGTCAATACTGGCGTCTGCAGGGGCAGCACTGATCTTCTTTTACAGATAAACATGAAACTCAGCACCCAAGCCTCTCCTTTCTAGTCCAAACTGGACGAAATAAATTTACCACAGTTACAAAGGAGCTCCCACTTCTAGCACGATCACGGCACAGACAAAAATATAGATAACGAAAGGAAGTAGGGCAGGTTCTGCATGCGCTCCGCATGCTCTCCTGTGAAGGTGTTACTTAATGACAGAAAGGTTTAACTACCAACTCCGATAACTTAACACATAAGCACATAGCAATGTTATGAGCTGTGGCATTACACAATTCTAACCAGTTCAAAACTCCGCTCTGTTTACGCCATTAGTCCGACTTAGCTTTCCGATTTCGCAGCGGATATCGGCCTTCATGAGTCATACTAAGTAAGTCTGTGCCCCTTTGTCTGCTTTGGGACTCGCGAGGGCTCGTGGCAGGAGCCTCTCCTGGCGTTATCTGCGCGGCAACCTCGCGCGCTTCTTCTTCTAGCAATGCATGAAGTAAATCCGGTGGCATTCTGGCCGTCACCTCTGGCGCCTGCCGAACAGATGCAGGAGAGGGCGTTTCTTGCGAACTATCTGCGCGCTCCGCTTCACTTCTGTCCCCATCAAAATCCGCGCTTTCCCTTTCCTCATTTCGTGAATACTGAACCGGTGCCGACTTGAGGCGATTTGCGTGTATCCTTATCAAGCGCCGGTTCACGTCTCGGACTCTGAAGTTTACCGGAGAAAGCTTCTCGACAACCTCGCACGGTCCTCTCCACTTCGTCTGGAACTTACGAGCTAGCCCAATCTGTCTTTGGCAGTTTTCAATGTACACGCTGTCCCCCACATTAAACGGCGCGTCTCTAGCACTGCGATCGTGCACCTCCTTCCTGCGCTTCGCCGCTTTCTTTAAGGCCTCCTTAGCGATGTCCCTCGCCACTTGCAAGCGCGATTCTAGCTCCACCTTATAGTCGTCCAGTGAAGCGTATGGGACACGACGGGGGCCCTCTGGCACTTCACTAGGCTGGTCCGGGTCTCGGCCGTAGAGAAGAAAGAATGGTGATTCGCCCGTGCTCTCGTGTGCTGCGGAATTGTAGGCAAACATTGCATACGGGAGCCACAAGTCCCAGTCCCGCTGGTCGCGCGAAACAAAATGCGACAGGAACCCGGCCACGGTTTGGTTCAGTCGCTCCACCGCGCCGTTGCAAGCCGGATGGTACGGTGTTGTCTGCTTCTTAGCGATCTTAAGCAGCTCGCAAACTCTCCTCATTAGCTGCGACACGAAGTTCGTTCCCCGATCTGTCAAGAGTTGCCTCGGGGGTCCATGTCGGAGCACGATCTGTTCGACAAATGCTCTTGCAACCGTGTCTGCCTTCTGATCTGGGAGTGCTACCGCTTCCGCGTATTTTGAAAGGTGATCGACAAATACTAAAATGTACTTGTTTCCGGAAGTGGTCGTGGGCAATGGGCCCATTATGTCCATACCTGTCCGCTCGAAGGGAGCCGAAACCTCAGGGAACGGCTGAATTGGAGCTGGTCTTCGTCCCTTGGGTGTTTTTCTTTCGAGACAGGAATGACACTTCGCACAGTAGTCTCTAACATCCTGTCGCATGCCACTCCAAAAGTACAAACGCTCCACACGCCTGCGTGTCTTCGCTACGCCAAAATGACCGGCGCATGGCGCATCGTGAAACGCGCGAAGAACCCTTTCTGTCCACGACCGAGGTATGACGACTCTCTCCCAAGCGGTTTTCTCTGGTCTCCCTTTCCTGGTTGGCCTCGTGCGCCGACACAGGGTGCCGTCTTTGCCAATGAAATAACCTAGCTGTTCGGGGTGAGACGGTGCGTCCTCTAAGCTTTCGATTATTCGCTTCAGGTCTGGATCTTTGCACTGCTCTGTGCGTAATTCGGCGGGGTCGACTACGGGGACAAACTCATCTATAGCTGCCACGGCAGCTGTGCGGCTGAGTGCATCAGCATTCAGATGCGTCTTTCCTGACTTGTGCTCAACTTCAAAGCAGTATTCCTGCAGGTGTAGATTCCATCTAGCGAGTCGCGAGCTAGGGTCCCTGACACTCATCACCCATTTCAGAGGATGGCAGTCTGTGACTAGCTTGAATTTGCGGCCGTAAAGGTAGCATCTGAAGTGCTTTACTGCCCAGACAACGGCGAGGCACTCCCTTTCCGTAGCTCCGTACTTTTGCTCTGTGAGGCTCAGCTGTCGGCTAGCAAAAGCAACGGGATGTTGTTTGCCCTCGATAACCTGAGAGAGCACGGCACCAACTGCGAACTTTGACGCATCTGTGGCCATAACGAAGAGCAAATTAAAATCCGGGTGGCGCAACAGCGTTGCACTCATTAGCTTCCTTTTCAGGGCCCCAAAGGCATTCTCCGCGTTTTCGTCCCAGCGAAAGGCGACATTTTTGGCTGTTAAGGCGGTGAGCGGCTTAGCGAGCTTGGCGAACTCCTCTATGTGCCTTCGGTAGTAACCGATCAGGCCGAGAAACTGCCGGACCTGGCGGACGCTAGTCGGGGATGGAAAATCCGAGACACACCTTAGTTTCTCAGGGTCCGGTCGCACGCCGTCAGCTGAAACAACGTGCCCGAGGTATTTCACCTCGTTTTTGAGGAATTGGCACTTAGAGGGCTTCAGCTTGAGACCCGCTGCTCTTAGTCGCACCAAAACCTGCTCAATATCGCGCAAATGGTTCTCAAAACTGTCACTGTATACGATAATGTCATCCATATACACGAAGCACAGCCTCCCCAGAAGACCTGCCAGGATAACATCAGCGGTTCTCTACCAGACAGCAGGGCTGTTGGCCAGACCCATCGGCATTCTTTTCCATTCATAGTGCCCTGAGGGCGTGTTGAATGCCGTTTTCTCGGCATCTGCCGGATCCATTGCTATCTGCCAGAATCCCGCCGCCATGTCCACTACCGTGAAGTACCTGGCAGAGCCCAGCTGAGAAAGCGTCTCCTGTATATTGGGGATGGGGTATGGATCGATGCGAGTTACGGCATTTAGTTTGCGGTAGTCCACTACCAATCGATACGAGCCATCTGGCTTTTCCACCAATAGTGCTGGTGCTCCCCAGGGTGACTTTGAGTGTTCGACAATGCCGCGATCAATCAGGTCCTGCACCTGCCGCTCCATCTCCTCACGTTGGGAGTAAGGAATCCTGTACGCACGCTGGTAAACGGGCGATGAAGTGCCGGTTTCTATCCTGTGCTTTATAACGCCACAGCAGCCCAAATCCAGGTTGGACGCGGCGAATACCTCCGAGTAGTCGTTCAGCAAACCAGCCAGAGCCTCCCTCTCCCTGGATTTTACGTGAGAAAGATCGAACGACACCTTTGGAGCAGCCGAAGAACTAGCATGCTCTACAGTTGCGAGTACCGTATCGGTGGGCTCACGTTGCTCTATCGCAGAGGTGAAGAAAGCCAATGTTTTGTTCTTGGGAAGGCTCAGTGGCTGCTGGCTACAGTTAACCACCCGTAGGGGCACTCTGTGGGCGTCATTAACTGTCACGAGGCACGCGGCTGCCTTCAGGCCATTGCTGAGAGAGTCGACCGGCTCAAGCACTCCCACGGCGCCGCTCTCTACATCTGAAGGCACAAACGCGTACAAAATGTGCTCCGACCAAGGAAGGACGACCGCCTCCTCGACCAGCCGGACGGCAACCCGCGAATATACCTTCTCCAATGATCCCACTGTTTGACGGGTGTCAATATCGGTAATGCGAATCTCAGCCCCTCTCCTGTTCAAAAACGGAACTTTTGAGCCGCCCGCATTAACCTCTTCCTCAGAGAATGAGACTACTACCTTCTTTTTTCTCAAAAAATCCTGCCCTAATATACCTGACACTCCGTTTGGCAGAGACACCGTGTCCGGGCATACGTAGCAGGGGTGCTCCAATGCAATTCCGCCGAGGGAGAAGTGTAACCGGTAGAGTCCACTTATGCCAAGAGGATCCCCCGTTATGCCTACAAATTTGGTTGCCATAACACCAGACGCTTCCAACACCTCGCGGTCCCCCTTCCTTCGAAGCGTGTTAAAACTGCTCTCCTTAAGCAATGTCACCTTTGACCCCGTATCTATCAACAATTCCATGCAACAACCATTTAACTTGCAACGCACAACAGGGCATGCCTCGTCGGCCACACAAACTACCACCACCTCATCATCTACTGCTCCCTCCCCACGCTCCTCAGGCTGGGGAGGACTAACTAGTTTTTTGTCTCGGTATCTGGAGCCCCGCTGTCGGCTTGCTTAGGGCGTGTCTCGCCTGCTTCTCTTTGTGGCTCCCCACGGCGCACGTTTTGGCAGAACCTGGCGATGTGTCCGCGACCCTGGCAAGCGAAGCATACGATTTCTTCAAAATCTCGCATACCGCGCCTGTAGCTTTGTGGCGGTCTCCGGTTTCCAGCGAATGGGCGCTGTTGAGCGCGCGCTTCAACCTGGCGTTCTACCTGCTGAGTTAGCAGCTGTTCCAAGCGATCTAACCGCTCTGTCAAGAGAGCAACCTCAGGGTTGAGCACCGCTCTCTCTATGACGCGTACTCTCGCTGCGGCTGTCGTTAACGCCTCATTTCGTTCCTCATCCAATGCGGCCTCCACGGCTTGGTCGAAATTGCTCGGCTTGCGCGAGAGCACGAACCGGCGCACGGGGTCTTGCAGACCAGCCACGAACAAAGCGGTCATTTCCTCTTTAAGTATATCCTCCGCGTATTTCTTCCTTAACTGGTCTCCTTCCTCCTCCCTGCTTAACGTATCGCGTGCTAGGCGCTGAAGCCGCGACGCAAATGTTCGCACGTCCTCCCCTACCATCTGTCCGGCGTCACGGAACCTCTGTACCCGTACGTGACGTGGTTCAGTGTCGAAATGCTCAAACGCGAGCTTCTTAAATTCCGCAAATGATTTTGTGGATTTTACTTTTTCGTCTCGCCAGGCAAAATCATGAGCAGCTCCTGCCATCTTACACCTCGCCATTCCCAGCATTTGAGCATCGGACCATCCCCCATTTTCCCAATCTCTTCTAGCATGGAAAAGAAATCGCAGATTGGAACCCCTGTCTTATCTCCCGTAAACGTCATAATGACGCTTCCTAATGCCAGCATGCTTGCTCCGAGCGACGGCTGTGGAGTGGGAGCTCCCTCAGATACAGTCATTTTTTTTTTCAAGCCCTCCAGTGCCTCAAGCCTCTCAAATGGGGGTAAAAGTCCCACAATCAGTCCCGTGATTCCCTTTTGATTACAATTTTGAAGTCATGAATGTCACAGCATTCAGAGGACATTTGCTTTTGAGTCCCCACTTCTGACACCAGTGTGATGACCCCCATAATGCGCAGGTCCACACGGGACGGAGAGGCAAAGAGACACCGTATGGCTCAGTTTAAACAAACAGGTATATTCAATAATTACACATGATTAAGATTATACATCAGAGGCTGGGGCGTCCGAGCTTACGTGCCGACGACTTCATGGGGGCGATGGAGTGGCTCCGGAGTTGGGCTCGAGCGGTTGCTGGCAGAAGCTGCACGCCGTCGGGCTTCGGCACTGAAGGCCCTCTTGGCGAACGATGTCGTCCTCAGCGTGTATGCAGTAGAATTTCAATAGTCGTCCATTTCTTCGAGGATGGTTCACAAACCCTTCCTCTAGTGTCGTTCGGCTTGGAAGATGAACAGGAGGCGAGCTTGTAGATGATGACAGCAGAGCATAATTTTACAACATACATATACAGAGAGTTAAACTGGAAAAAGCAGAACTGAATTTACAAAAGAACAAACTTTGCACTACTTTACTCATCGACCGGGCAGGTTAGTGCCTAAGTAGCATCACATTACATGCTAAGCATGGAGCCCCAGCTCAGACTTGACTGCATCCGTTTACATGTGCTTTTAAGCACTTGATTAACAAAGGACTAAGGGCGGTCATTTCCAGTGGCCCGCCCAAAGCATCAATTCTCCAATCCAAAATAACATGCGAGATGGGGACCACCCCTTGGGTTGGGCTTAGCCTCGAACCCAGAGTCTGTTAACAATACAAACTAAATAAACAACAAAAACGCCACCACTCTCTCTCAAGTGAGAGTATACACAGGCTCTCTCTTCGGAGCTAATTCACTAGCGCCTGTCTTTCCACATTCTTGGAGAGTACTGCCTGTCCGCCATGACAGGTGTCCGTCACGGCCCTTCTGGGAAGCTGTGGGTGCCTTCCCGGCGATAGCCCACGACAAAGGGGGGGGGGGGGGAGGGAAAGACTGTTGTCTTCGCGGTAGCGCATAGCGTCGGCTGTGGTACGGCGCGCTCTGGCCCGCTGACAGCTCCCTTGTCCTGGAATGTGCCCGGAAATTGGGGAGGATAAAGCCTGTTTCCCCGGGGCGGCGGCGGGTCCGGTTGTTCTGGTCGTCACTCAAAGAGCATGGCTGGGTAATTGATGATGCCGCTGTCACGGGTCTCCGTCTACGCCGCGCCGTCGAACGTGGATCCTCGTAGCACACACGGAATGTCACACGACCACTGGCGCATTTTGTGCTCCTCTTCTTGCCGTGATCGCTTATATAAGCTCATCCGTTTAAGTTCGGAAGCCATCTGCGCGCGTCCCCGGCATTGTTCATGATCGAGGCGCCTTTTTACCCCCTTAGCATGACATGACATTTACGGCGCGTTTAAGAAAAGTGGATGTATTACATTACTTCTCACCCACCAGAAATTTATTACGTATAGAAAATTTTGGAAGCCGTGGGCAAATATTATGAAAGTGTCTCAGCTAAACTATCCTTGCACTGTTGGGAATCGTGGGGCATACAGCTGTAGCTTGTTCGTTCTGGAAAATTACTTTGAATGGTAAGCCTAAGTTCTGAAATGCTGGTGCGGGTAAAAGAAGTAAATTTTGAAGCAGATTTGAGATCTTTTCAAAAAGGTGGCATTTACGTAGCGTTTTTGTACCCTGCTAAAGGAACTAGCCAACGGACGGGTTAGCAGATTGCTGGCGCATATTTTGCGGCCGCTTCAAGCGCAAAGCCGATCCAGTCGGGGCAAGGCAGCGCTCCGAAAATGATGAGCGGATTTCGTTGTCAGAGAGCGTGCGTCTTGAGGCGCTAGCTACTGCTATCAAGCGATTTTCCGTATGCGAATATATGAAATAATAGCCAATTAACCTAAAACTTAGCACATTTTCAAGATGTAAAAATGCTGCAGACTAGGCCACACGGCTGATAGCAGCACACAAATAGTCGGTTTCACACACGTTGCTTGGGCACACCTTTTTTTTTATTATCCTGGTTATAGGCTCCAGGTTCCAATAAAATCTTACCTGGCATATCGTAACAGAAATAGAAAGGCTGCTTGCTTCATTTAGGAACAAGCGCAAGAACCGCATTTGCTTCCATAAATGAAAAAAAATCAGGTAATGTTCACTTCCATACGCGTCATATAAGTTTGGCTACTGAAGCGTGGTCCTTACTATTCTATCCGCAACTGTACGATTCACGTATGGCCCACTGTCTCTGTTCTGTCTCCAAGTACTACTCAGGTCCATTTTTTTTCCCGACTGTCTCAATCAATCTGTCGCTTTACCTCTGGATCTGTGGTCATGACCTTAATGTTATGCCCGTTAAATTGCATTCAGTTTTGCGCATATGCTTGTTGTTGTTATACATTTATTACTGCAAACATAGGCTTGCTTATTGGTTATTTATATATTGTCTTTAAAGCTTATTTATTGATTAATGGGATTGTCTTGACTCCTTCCAAGATATTCTTAATCATTCACTGTGTGTATGCATTTCTGGCGTGTCCATTTGTTCTGTCTTGTGTATGCATTGCTAGTCGCAGCTCCCGTTGCGAAAACAAGTAGCCCGCGACGTTAGCAGGTACCAAAACACCGTTTTCATGTGAATTTGAAGTTTGAAAATTCAGAAATATTCTACAAAACTAAGTTATTTTCAAGCCCTCATGGCGGAGCCGCGCGCTGCAGTGCATAGCGCATACAGAGGATCAAGTCCCGGCAGTGCCGCGGACACGTGTTTTTCCGCGAACATTTTCAATGGGCTATCCGTGGCTGCCGCCGCGTGCATCCCGTTTTTTTTTTTTTGAAGATCTTCCTAACTTGCATTGCAAGCTCCTTTCTCCGGCCCTTGCGAGGAAAAGCGCGTGTCTTTACCTTTTGCCCTTTTCCCAGCCTTCCTGGCACACGAAAGGCCCCTCACATTACTATCCTTTCAACTCCCCCTCCCCCCTCCCTACGCGGCGCCTCGTCACAGAGAGGTAAATGCCCGTTCCGCATACCACCATTACCCCATCGTCCGAAAGAACGAAATTCTTTTCTCTTGACCTTGCGAGCTTCTTGAGGCTTCTGTGTTCTCTCCACCCTCTGCCTGTTTCTCACGGCTTGCCGCGCCCCACTGCAACCTCTACGTCGGTTGACTGCCGGAGCATACAGCCCTCTGGACCCGGTTTTTTTCCTTCTGCAGTTGATATATTTTTAATAGGTATCGCCAACCATTTGGGGCCGTCTGGTTGATATGTAAGTACGTTTCTTGTATATTTATTTTAATTTTTGTAGGTATTGCACCACACGTGCATAAACTCGCTACCCGCAATCTGCAGAATATACATCGTTATGAGTTAGCTCACGTACCACTTTCAGCAATTTTAAAATAACCTTCTTGAGCCACAAGAGCGCTTTTTGCGGCGTAGCATTGTTAGTGATGTAGCACATCAGAACACAGCTATGAAGTCCTAACTAGCGGGTTGGTTAACAAATATAAAATATTTAACTTTTTCCTGATAACTGTTAGTCTCCTTAATTATCGAGAGGCGCTAACCCAACGAAAGTAATATCCAAATCAGTTTTTATAGTTTTGAAAATGTGGTTACCCTCGGCGCGGTGGCCCCGACAACTTGTGATTGTTGTTTGCTGTTTTGGCTGGAGAAGTTGGTTTGCCTAGAAGCTTCTCGAAAGCGCACGTAATTTGGCACGATGTTGCCAAATTTGTTGGGGCCAGAGCGCCCAGGGTAACGCCGTTTTCGAAATTCAAAATCTGATATGAAGGCTACTTGGGCTACACGCCTCTCAGTAATTACGAAGGTTAACAGTAATAGTTGAAAACTTGACTACTCCCTATTAGTTAAGCAGCAGGCCAATTAGGTCGTTTTAACTGTAATTTAATGCATTGCACCACTGCCAATGTCACGCCGAAAAAGCGCTCTTCTAACTCAGAAAGCCTAATTTCATGAAATTGCAGAAAGTCAGGTGAAACACTCAGTATAGGTGAACTTTTCATCCCTATATTCTATCGCTGACTTTGCGCATGATTTTGTTTAATAGCAGCAATCGATGGATCATTACGCCCCGGTGGACATTACATATCACTCGAGAAATTCTTCCTCGGGTGTTGTATTTCGCTTTAGATGGGATACAGCTGTCATGGGCTCTTGTGTCCACTTGAGTTTTTGCTCTTTTTCCAATTCATATTTTTAATGACAGCAAACCAGTGGATCATTGCTTACCGGCGGACGTTGCACATAATTTGTGAGCTATACGTCATACGCGAAGTTCTGTCGAAGTGGCATCGTCGCTGCAGAGCATGTCTTGGCCAATGATTTTGTTCCGTTGTCGTATAGTTGAAGTAGAATTTTGAAAGGAAACAAAAGTTGGAAAATATTGACACAACCAATAATTCATTTTCAACCGAACATTTCCAGACCAACTCGATCTCTTCTTGAAGGGTGACTGAAATGCGAGTCAGTAGCGGGAGAGAACACCTTCGCTTTCGTTCTCTTAAAGCATGGCGAAGTCTATTAACGTACGCTGAGCGGAGCTTCTCCAGAGCTTTGTTCAGTCGCCTTTGTTAACCAGATATTCCATGACTCGGTGTGGCTCCTCTTGACCGGATTACGCTTCACGGCCAATTAAGACGCTCCTGTCCGAAGGCGATTCTGTGGTTGATGCGTTCACAGTGATCAGCTATGGTGTGGCCTTCCGAATTCATTGAGCGCACGCCTTTCTTGTGTGCCTGATTCTCTGATCGAGGCCTTTTGTCTCGCTGGTCAATGAGGCTGGGCACATGGAGCATGGCATTTTGTAAATTACATCCGGGTGTTTCTATGTGGGGATGCGGTCCTTGGGTTGTGGTAGAAAGCGGCTGCTCGTTGAAACAGGTTTGAGACAGGCAGATATGTTTTCGGAAAAAAGGACAAGGACCGCCGTGCTTCTTCAAGCTTGGTCCTTTTTCTTTTCGCACTGTAAGATTTAACATGCATGACCAACAAGCCGAGCAGTTTGTTTTGTCGCAAAAGACAATGTATTTCTGTGATTACAAATTGCCGTTCATAATTATTTGCTTCTTGTTTTCCGCGCCGACAGCTCGTGCAGCTAGAGGCCCGCAAGCTGCCAGAGGTTGAGGCCAGTGTTGTGATGGCTATTATGGGCCTTCCCGACCAGATAAAATTCAGAAGAAAACCCTTATTTTGACAAGGCTCTGCAGAGGGGCTACAGGTGATATATTTATTTCTAATCCTTCCTGCAAGTACTAGCTAACATGGCTGCTGTTGTCCAAAATTCATTTTGCCAAATAACGTTTTCTTTTGCTGTTTGTATGTGCAGATGCCATAACCGAAAAGGAGACAGCTCTACAGGTTGTCCCGGCATACATCGGCAGGCGGCTGTCCGTAGCTTGTCACCGGGGTAGGCGGCCGCAAAAACCGCATGGCTAAGGTGCTAGCTGGCTCTGATAGTACCTGGGCCTGCCCTCAATGCAGCCGCTCCCTCGAACCCGGGGCCTGCTCCAGCAGCGGAGCCTTTGACGAGGCGGTCGAGCCCTGATGAGGCCCTACAGGACTAATTAATCGCTTCCGCGCAGCCTCCACTGCCCGCCTAGACCTGCGGCTCTTTTTAATGTTTTAATGAATGCTCAAATATTGAACTTAATTGCTGGTTTGCTCATTTTTTAATGCATCTCACAATAGAATGTTGCATTTACAAACTGATTGCATGGTTGCCAAAATGAAACATTCGTCATAGATGGATTTGGCAGTGCCAAGCACAGAATGCATATTAAGCACTGTTGGGGAACGACTAATGGGACTGCTAGTGAGTGTGCCCGTATGCATGCGGTGAACAACAAGCGGGCGAACTTAGGTGGTAAATATTCGGCACCTTGGGTGGGATATACTGGATAACCAGCGAGTGTCGCTGCATGCCTTTGATAAAAAGCCAGTGGATAAGCTTGAGCGGGAATTATTAGATAGCTGCTGAGTTGGGCCGGCTGCCTATGATAAATACGCCAATGAGGAATCTTGGAAAGCTAATATTGTATAGCCAAGGAATGTCATTCAGACCAATCAATAACCTTGTATGCCATTAATGGCTGGCTAATTGGAAAGCCAGTTGGTTGCATTGGCTGAAACACTGGATCGGGTAGTGCGCCATTCAGATGCCATTATAGACCTTTATTTTAGCCGATTTCCCCCGGTATTCGGCCAGTTCTGGGCCATTATCGGCGTGCTGCTTGCTCTGCCAAAAAACATCCAGAAAACTTATTTTTAATTAAGAACTCGTTAACATATTTAGACATTTTAATTGTGTGGAAATGGCTCCTTATATGAAGCCTATACACTCAAGATCAGTATATATCCAATTAGAAATAATTGGCCACCGAACCAGACGAAGTGGCCCACCAATTTAACTCAGTTGGAATACCTACTCGACTGAAATGGTTTGAAGTGGTCAGCAAAAAAAAAAAAAATGGAATTGCATTGGAACCAATTGGCCTTCCTTCTATGACTGCTGCCAACATTTCTGCAAGGGAACTGAAATTATAAATACACGTCATTATGAAAATCAAGAGAGACCAACAAGCGTGCATTACACACATAGAGTCAAACACTGTATACCAACACAAGTTCTCAACGTATATGCACAGAACGCACTTTTACAATCACTTATGTATACCATCTAGCTGGAGCCAGTGGTAGATGAACATTAAGCGAAGCTATCAAAGTTAAGAACGCCCGCAGTAATGGTGGAAGTGATGAAAAGATGGCAATAGATTAAGCTGCTACTATCTCTTTTATCAGAACCTAATTAGTCTAGTGTTCTGTTTTATAGCCAGCTATATATATATATATATATATATATATATATATATATATATATATATATATATATATATATATATATATATATATATATATATATATAGACTGAAGGACATCATAGACTTACACTTAGATTTTCCAATTCGATCGCCCATGGGCGATCGATTTCAACTGCAGTTGAAACCAACTGGAGCTTCTAGTTGGGAGATTAGCTTCCAATTGGCTTCCTTGGTTCTAAATGGGAGCCCCAATTGGTTTCAAATAATTCAAATTGGGCAATACAACTAGGAGTGCCAAAATCAATTGGAACTTCACAAACCAGTTGGGTAATCCAGTTGGAAATGCAGAGCCAATTGGAATGCCCAACTGGAACTAAGGAAGCCAAATGGACTACCCAGTTGGATTCATGAGCCCAAATGGCTGACCTAGAGTCACTAAATAAAGACTTTATTTAGTGACTCAAGGCAGGACTATCCACGCCCCAGGCAGGGACAGCGAAGGCTGTTCTGCCACCCTCAAAGCAGGGAGCGCCGGTCCATGGGTCGACATCCCGCAGGACGCCCCCCCCCCCCCCCCCCCCCCGTCAGGGGAGGCCTGAAACTAACACAACCGCGGCCCCTCCGCTGTCCTCCAGCACCTCTGTTGAGGTGATGAATACAACTCCCACTCCGCCTGCTTTACAGCGGGGGAACAGCTCTCTGGAGCGAAAAAAAGACAGACTCCTCATAACGGGTCCAGAGCATAAGTAAACGCCATAACGTTCCCACCCCAAAACACCAACATGGCTGTTTTAGTTCAGTGGAACTGTAGAGGCCTGTTGAGAAATTACAGTGACATAACAGATATTTTAGGGTCAATGCTGCCAGTAGCCTTATGTCTTCAGGAGACCAATCTTGGTCCGCAACATGTGAATATCTATGAATATCCTGAAACATTACCAAAGTTTTAGACGCGATCGCGAGCAGGCATGTCGACTCTTGGGAGGAGTCGCGATTGCAGTTCAAAGCGGCGTCCCTGCTCGAGAAATCAAAATCAAAACAAAACTTGAACCGTTGCGGTCAGCATCATCACCTATAAGACAATTACTATCATTTCTGTATATATTCCTCCACATTTTACATTAACGGTTCATGATCTACGAGAAATCATTCATTAGCTTCCACAACCTTATTTAGTAGTTCGGGATTTTAACGCTCACTCCCTTTTTTGGGGAAGCGAGCGCTCTGACTCTAGGGGCCAAATAATCGAAGATTTTATCCTCACAAATAATATATGTCGCTTAAATACGGGAAAGGCCACATACTGCTGCCCTACCTCGGGGAAAATGACCTGTTTAGATTTGTCGTTTACTTCACCTTCTGTTTGTAACGATTTTAAATGGGATGTCATTGACAACTCATACGGTAGCGATCACCTCCCTATATTAATCAGTCTAACATCTCCACCGGAAATAATCTCCACAAAACCGCGACGCTGGAAGCTGCATCTAGCAGACTGAGAACTTTTTACAGCAAATGCCACTTTACAAAAAATAGATTTAGGAAACCTGAGCATCGATCAGATGAATGGAAAGTTCACCAATTGTATCGTAACGGCTGCTGAATTAGCTATTCCGCAGTCTTCTGGAGTAGTGCGACAAAATCACAATGTGTGGTTGACAAAAGACTGCAAGGAAGCATAAAAACAGCAAAATAGAGCTTGGGGTAAATCTCGCAGGTATCCGACACATGAAAATCTCGTATATTTTAAAAAGGCAAGAGCTAAAGCTCTGTACATCCGTCGCATTGCCGAAAAAGCTTCATGGCAGAGTAATGCTCCATTTATAAACAATCAAATAACATAAAAAAATGTGCAGGAGGTTCGAAAATTAAACGGCAACTTGTCACCGTTCACAATTCCCCTTCTGGCAAAGCCTGGCACAGAAACAAGCTTAAGAGAACATGCAGACATTTTGGGTGAACACTTCGCTGCAGTTTCCAGTTCATCGCAATGTACGCAGTCATTTATAAAACACAAAAATATAATTAAAAAACAAGGACTTCCAATACGTGGCGGTAGAAAAGAACAATACAACAATTTAATTACTCTCCAAGAAGTAAACAGAGCACTGTCTGCCGGAAAAAAAAAATTGCTCCATGACCCAACCAAATACACTATGAAATGCTTGCCCATCTTTCTGAGCCTGCCGTGGAAGCACTTTTAAGATTCTTTAACACAGCTTTTATATCAGGGAATATACCTGAAGCCTGGAAAGAAGCTATTATAGCAGCGTTTCTTAAAGCTAATAAACCCCCAACCTCTCCTAGCAGTTATAGACCCACAGCCCTTACCAGTTTCCTCGCGAAATCCTTCGAAAGTGTACTGAATATACGATTAACTTTTGTTTTTCATTCCTGCGAAATTCTAGACATCCATCAATGCGGTTTTAAAAAGGCATGCTCCACAACAGACCACCTGGTCCGTCTCAAAAGTACTGTCAGAGAAGCTTTTAACCACACACAACACTGTCTTGCAGTCTTTTTCGATTTAGAAAAAGCATATGATGCAACCTGGAGGTTCGGGATTCTTCAGGACTTAGCTGAGCTCGGCATCCGTGGCAGAATGCTGAACTCCTTTAAAGACTTTTTGTCTAACCGTGCATTTAATGTCCGCCTGGGCTCAACGCTTTCGAGAAATTTTATTCAAGAAAATGGAGTAACTCAAGGCTGTATTTTAAGCACAACTCTCTTTATTGTAAAAATGATTTCTCTTAGCAAAATAATACCGAGGTCATTTATGTATTCTCTTTATGTAGACGACCTCAAGATAGCTTGCACATCCCACAACATATCAACATGTGAAAGACAAGCACAATTAACAATTAACAATCTAGCATCATGGGCAGACAGAAATAGCTTCCGGTTATCTGGACAGAAAACAGTAGTCATTAAAACAGTAGTCCTCACTCAAACGAGGATTACAGGCAGATCCGACCCCACATCTGAACGAAACCGAATTGCCCGTAAAAAATGAGCACAAATTTTTAGGTATAACATTTGACAAAAAAGTCACTTTCCTGCCTCATATTAATCCATTAAAAAAGAAAACTTCCCGATCACTGAACATACCCAAAGTCTTCTCACATAAACACTGGGGTTCTGACAGGGCAAGCCTTCTAAAAATTGACCGCTCTGTGGTACGATCCTGCTTAGACTATGGCAGTATAGTGTATGGTTCAGCAAGGTCATCGTACTTGAAACGACCCGACCCAGTGCACAATTCAGGTTTACGCCTTTCAACTGGTGCTTCCAGGACATCACCTACAAAGAGTCTTTATGTTGAAACCAACGAACCGACACTTACAGACAGAAGAGTCATGCTCACATGCTCGTACATTCTAAAAATCTGTTCACCGCACAAACATATTTGTTACCCCACCGCTACAGAGTGCCCATCTAGAGTTCTCTTTAACAATATAATAATAAACCGCAAGCTATCCGTCCACTGCTCTTGCGATTTGAAGACATGTGCCAGAACCTCGGCGTACTAGACATATTGCCAAGCATTGCACGATGGTGAGGTCCACTTCCGCCATGCTACAATTTTCCCGAAATCTGTGATATCACTCTTACACACTTCCGTAAAAAACAAATTCCACAACAACATAATATACAAGAATTCCTCGCACTTGAAGAAAAGTACAGTAATTTCGCAGCTATATATGCAGACGGTTCAAAAACAGACGCTTACGTTGGAAGCGCAGTGGTACAGGGGAATTGGAGTAAAATTGTAAGACTTCCACAGTGTGCTTCCATCTTCACTGCGGAATGTTACGCTATCTGTGTAGCCATAAAAAAATAGTAAATGAGAACCTCGGCAACAGAATTGTTTACACAGACTCGCTAAGTGTGCTCATAGCCCTCCATTCTAGAATGCAATAACTCCGCTGCTCGGAGACCTCATACACAACATCACCACAGCCATAACTCAAGGACAAAACATAAGACTGTGCTGGGTACAAAGTCATGTCGGCATAAAAGGCAACGAAATTGCAGATTTGTGCGCTTCTCAAGCTTGTGGCAAGCAAACAAAAAATGTAAATGTGCCCTATAAAGATTGCATGAAATTACTACAATGTAAGGCAAGGAAAATGTGGCAGTTCAATTGGAACAGCGAAGTGAATAACAAGCTGCACCTAATAAAGCCAGTTCTGGGTGATTGGAAGTCATGTGTGCGCCGGCAACGTTTCAAGCAAGTCATTATCTGCCGTCTCCGTATAGGCCACACACACATTACACACAACTTTCTGCTAACAAAAGAAGACAAACCAGTTTGTTCATGTGGAGATGAACTTACAGTAAGTCACATTTTATTTTCATGTTCGAAACTTGAAAAGCTACGGAAAAAGTGCTTCTCTCCGTTTTATATCCAATGCATCCCATTTCATCCATCACTGCTCTTAGGTGAAAATGCAATTGTGGACATGTCCTGCGTTTTTAGATTAACAGAAGCTGGTGTCCTTAAAAAGATCTAAAACATCACCCAGTACTTTGCTTGATACACCTCAGCAACTTTCTCATTTCTGAGAAAAGGGCTGAAGTTTTTTTTTTTTTTTGATTGGTTGGGGGCCTCCAGTCCTTCCCCAGCCAAGGATGGCTGATGAGGTTACCCAGCCTCCTTTGAAACCTTTAATATTGGCCAATTGTGAATCTTGTTTTTCTCTTAATACTGGGCAGAAGGATATAAACTTCTAGGTTTTCCACACCGCCATATTTTTTATACCTTTGTAAAAATCTACAGAAAATAATTTCTTATACCTTGAGCTTGGCGCATGATAGCCTTAGTTGCTTGTGCGCCATTAAACTCAACACAACACAAAAAGTTGTGGAAACAATAAAGAACACCGGACTGAGAAAAGACTCGGAGGGTTCGGCAGCGATCACGCACCATCTTCCCAATCTGTAGTTATTTCACTCCTGGATGGGCCCACCGAGCTCGTCTTTCCGCCGACAGCAGCGACGGCGTAGAAGCATGGCGGCTGTCCTCAGACTGCTTGCGAGACTTCAACGTCGTCTGCGTGTGCGGTGTCCAAGCTATACGCAGGGAGGTGTCGCAAGCGATCGCGATAAGTGATGTCGCGTACTACATCGTATTCGCGGAGATATTTTGGGATGTAGCCGCCCACAGCACATTCAGCGTCGTCTTTTCCACCACACAACATATCGTCATGCTTGCGTTTCTCCGATGCCCGCTGACAATCCTATGGTGCATTGGTGACTCGGTAAGGGCGACCAAGGCCTGAAATTTTTGAACTGCACCGTTAGCCGAGTGATGTCACACATATCGTCAGTGCGGAGATTCTTTCGGATGTGGCCGCCCGCAGCGCTTTTGGCGTCATCACCTTCACCAGCCATCAAGTCGTCATGCTTCCAATTCTCCGAATCCCGCTGACACTCCTCTGGCGCGTTGTCGCCGCGAAAGGGCAACAAAGGTTGAAAATTTTCTTTCAGGGGCACTAGCATACTGGTCAGCCAATTTCGTGTAGTCGAAAGTGGTGGCACTTCTAAATGTAACCGTTTCAAATGCCGGCAGCACTGAGCACTGCAAATGTGGCGGTTATTCTTAGCCTGGGCCCCGTCAGCGACTTCGCCGCGTGCAGGAGGTGGTGCCACGTTACCACTTGCACCCGCCAGGCGCCTCCACCGTCTGTGTAGGCCGGCCTTGAAGTAGCTTTAAAAACTGTTTTTTTTTGTGTGTGTGGAAAGGAAATGGCGCAGTATCTGTGTCACATCTCGGTGGACACCTGAACCGCGCCGTAAGGAAATGGATAAAGGAGAGAATGAAAGAAGAAAGGAAGGAAGAGGTGCCGTAATGGAGGGCTCGGAAATAATTTCGACCACCTAGGGATCTTTAACGCACTGACATCGCACAGCACACAGGCGCATTTGCGTTTCGCCTCCATCGAAACGCTGCCGCTGCGGTCGCGTTCGAACGCGGGCGCTCCGCAACAGTAGTCGGTACCCCGCATGCACCTTACTTCTTAATAAAATATATATTCTAATTAAGACTTTTATGTCTGTAAGTAGTATTCCACGTTGTCACGACAAAAGTAAAGGGAGCACGTTATCGCCTTCCAAAATTTTTCACGCGTTGCCTAAATGAAATTGGTCAGCAATGCTGGGTGCATACAGGCAGAGGACGCCATTACGCTTTCACATGGACAAACAATGTTTCTTCTGTCTCTATCAGGAAGGCGTGTTTGCAATTAGAATGAAATCGTTTGCTCCGTTTAATTACGGGCGCGCCTGTACGTGTCAAAGACACGAAAGTAAAATTGGAGGACGCTTGAGCTTCGCATTTCAGAGCGGAACGCGACAGTGTGTTGCAGCTCTGTCGGGGAGTCCACGCAGCGCCATCGCCCGTTCGACGCGACGCCTTGCCCTTTAGACAAATAGCTCGGCGTCTCTAGGAAGCCTCTCAAAACAGCACATCCTCCGCCCGATGAGGTCATGAACAGGCTGCAGTGACTCTGCTCCCTGAATTGGCCATTGTGTGTCTCCGTTGTGATTGTGAATTTAGAGGAAAGGATCGGAGCAGTAACTGTCTCACATAACGGTGGACACCCCAGCCATGCCGCGAGGGAAGGGAGGAAGTTCGTAGTGATCAAAGAGAAAAGTGCTGTTCGATGTCAGTGCACGCTATAAAGATCCCCAGGTGGTCAAAATTATTTCGGAGCCCTCCAGTACGGCACTTCTTTCTTCCTTTCTTCTTTCACTCCCTCCTTTATCCCTTCCCTTACGGCATGTTTCAGGTGCCCGACGATATATGAGACATATATCGACACCGACTCTTGCACGATGTTCACCCCGGTATTGGCCTTCCAGGTGCTGTCGTACTGGCTATCTGCTGGTACGCGCCGTGGCCTGGACCCCTGCCCATCACCTACACTGCACGTCCCGGATTCTTCGGCTCCGTGGATGCCTGAACAGTCATCTGCTGTATCAACCGGACCTGACCGCCCATATTTGGCGCCGCTCGACTCCTTCGCCTGGAAACCACCGCCATCGACTACGTCATCAATCACATGGCCTGAGGCAACAGTATTTAATCTGCGGCACAACGTCAGCTCGGCGGGGCACGACACCGACTCTTGCACGATGTTCACCCCGGTATTGGCCTTCCAGGTGCTGTCGTACTGGCTATCTGCTGGTACGCGCCGTGGCCTGGACCCCTGCCCATCACCTACACTGCACGTCCCGGATTCTTCGGCTCCGTGGATGCCTGAACAGTCATCTGCTGTATCAACCGGACCTGACCGCCCATATTTGGCGCCGCTCGACTCCTTCGCCTGGAAACCACCGCCATCGACTACGTCATCAATCACATGGCCTGAGGCAACAGTATTTAATCTGCGGCACAACGTCAGCTCGGCGGGGCACGACACCGACTCTTGCACGATGTTCACCCCGGTATTGGCCTTCCAGGTGCTGTCGTACTGGCTCTCTGCTGGTACGCGCCGTGGCCTGGACCCCTGCCCATCACCTACACTGCACTTCCCGGATTCTTCGGCTCCGTGGATGCCTGAACAGTCATCTGCTGTATCAACCGGACCTGACCGCCCATATTTGGCGCCGCTCGACGCCTTCGCCTGGAAACCACCGCCATCGACTACGTCATCAATCACATGGCCTGAGGCAACAGTATTTAATCTGCGGCACAACGTCAGCTCGGCGGGGCACGACACCGACTCTTGCACGATGTTCACCCCGGTATTGGCCTTCCAGGTTAGTTACCTAGACTACGCTAAGGAGACTCGTAGTAGCGATCGTTGTCTTTTCGCGGTGTCGTGCCCCTACGACCTGAAATGGCGCACTGCGCTGCGTGTGTTATGTGACATACTTGCCTTTGATTTGCTATCTGAGCTAATGCTGCTGCTTTCGGGAGATGTTGAACTTAATCCTGGCTCCGGACCAACCAACCTTTCCGATGTTTTAGATGCTCTCAAGCGGCTAGAAGAACACCATGCAGCCATGCGTGCCGACCTTGATCAATTGAAAACAACCCAAATCAGCCATGAAACACAACTAACTGCACTTTCAAACCGAGTAGCAGTGCTCGAATTAGACGAGCGTAAAACAGTATCACCATCAAAACAGGTAGAGACTAGCCAGATTAGGCAGGACATCGCTGAACTAAAGGCCGCCAACATAGACGCGAAGAACAGAATGCGCCGAAACAACCTGCTCTTTTTCGGCTTAGATGATAGCGACAAAGAATCGTGGACTGAATTGGAGGAAAAAGTTATTGCGCTGTGCAAAGAAAAACTAGATTTGAATCTAGAACCAAGCGCAATAGAACGCGCCCACCGCATTGGTCAATTCTCAACGGAAAAAAAGCGACCAATAATAGTTAAAATGAATCACTACAAGGCAAAAGAAAGCGTGCTTGCATGTGGTCGTAAATTGAAAGAAACACCTTACGTTATCCGAGAAGACTTCGAATTCGCCACTCGACTCGCTCGCTCCAAATTGGTTCAATTCATTAAGCCCCGAGGGTGTAGCTTTAAGCTTCGATACGATAAACTTATCGTTGGCGAGAAATATTACACCTACGATCATGCCTCTGATACCATAACAGAAACAGATACGAACACCAAGCCCGCGGCAAAGATAAATGGAGCACAGGACAATACACAGCAGGCCTCAGAGCAAGCCAAGTGACACTCTACTGAACTGCATGAACCGATTCCGCCAAGCAATCGTCATTCACCCGCACTCATCAACATCGCTTTTACTAATATACGGAGTATTCTACCTAAACGCCATCAGGTTCACAGTTTCATTGAAGTCACAGACGCCGATATGGTCATACTCACAGAAACTTGGCTGCACCCAGAGATAGAAGACCACGAATTGTTCCCTTCAGACTTCCATTTCACCACATACCGCAAAGATCGCACTAACCGAAAAGGGGGAGGAGTTCTAATAGCCGTTCGTAACACTCTGCAGTCCTCGATTATCCGGCATGATAATATCCTAGAAATGATCTGGGTATGCCTTCACAACGCCTCCGGAAAGCTAGTGTTCGGTGTCTGCTATAGACCCCCAGACAGTCACGTATCATTCCCCGATTCCCTACGCCATGAATTAACGATTATGAGGAATGAGTATCCCAAAGCACCCATATTTCTGTTTGGTGATTTCAATTACCCACAAATTAACTGGTCATTGCTCTCGACACTAAGTTCGACACCTGCAAACGAACAGAAACTTTTTCTAGAACTAACCCTTGACTTTAACCTTCAGCAAGTGATAACAAGTCCAACGAGAGGAGACAACATCCTAGATCTTTTGCTCACAAGTCACCCGGACGACGTAAAATCCATTACTGTCCTTCCTGGATTAAGCGACCACAACCTTGTTCACATCTCTATGACGCTACCTTTAAAGAAGAAATCACCAACCAGCAAACTGATAAAAGACTACAAAAGGGCTGATTTTGATGCTATGAACAATGATCTTGAAAAATTTTTCGACAACTTTCGTTGCACCTATCTAAATCGCACACCTAACTCGAACTGGAATTTGTACAAAGACACCCTACTACATTTGGAAAGTAAGCACGTTCCAACACTACTTATTAAATCAGATACCAAGAATCAATGGTTTAACAAACGCCTCAAGTCTCTCCTTGGCTAAAAGAAGCGCCTGTATCGAACAGCAAAACTTCAAAATAGTCACTTAGCATGGGAAAAATATCGCTTGTGCGCCCAACAGTATACCACAGAACTGACAAGTGCTAAAGATAAGTTTTACTCTCAAGATTTACTATCAATCCTTCACTCTAACCCCAACAAATTCTGGCGCATGCTATCTAATAAACCACAAGATCGCCATGTACAACTCCTAGATGCTGATGGAGAACAAATCAAAAGCGATGACTGTGCGACCGCGCTCAACAATTACTTTACGTCAGTTTTTTCCGCTGCTAACGTTACTGCTAATGAACACATTCCAGAAATCTCTCTCAGAAATGCCTAAAATCGAAATTAACCCTGATGGTGTATCACAGCTTATTGCCTCACTGAAAATATGTACATCTGCTGGCTGCGATCAAATTAACAGTAAGCTACTAAAAAATACCATTTCATTGTCTAGCCAGGTACTGCATCTAATTTTTACGCAATCCTTAGATACCGGGGTTGTCCCTGACGATTGGAAAAAAGCTCAAATTACACCCATATTTAAAGCGGATGACCGCACGTGCCCTAACAACTATCGTCCCATTTCCCTCACTAGTATACCGTCTAAACTACTTGAGCACATTATTTTTTCCAATCTTATGACCCACCTAGAATCAATGAACTTTTTCTATCCGAATCAACACGGCTTCCGGAAGCAGCTGTCATGTGAGACCCAGCTCGCCGAATTCACCCACGACATTCTACAATACTTAGATAACCTTGTCCAGATCGACGCTATCTTTCTCGACTTTTCAAAAGCATTTGATCGTGTTTCCCATAATCTTCTTCTTTTTAAGTTGTCATCGCTCGGCATTCCACAAACTTTGCTCTCCTGGCTAGAACAGTTCCTTAAAGGACGTAAGCAGTTCACCTGTGTTAATAACTGTCGCTCAGCTTTTTCCGACGTAACATCCGGCGTACCTCAAGGTGCAGGCTTATCACCTCTTTTATTCCTCATCTACATCAATGACCTACCGATCAACATAAAATCAACGCTACGTTTATTCGCAGATGACTGCGTAATTTACAGCCCCATCCACGGCGCTAGCGCCATTGCCGCTCTTCAACAGGATCTAACCACTATCTCAGCGTGGTGTGACAAATGGTACATGCCTCTTAATCTAAATAAATGCCAATCCATATCATTCTCTCGCAAAAACACAGTTATTGATAGCACTTACAACATAAAATCGGTCGCCGTCATGAGAACATCATCTTATAAATACCTAGGAGTACACATCACATCATCGCTGTCTTTGACAACACACATTCAGACCATCTGTTCCAAATCATCACGCACACTTGGTTTTCTCCGGCGAAATCTAAAATCTGCATCACCTGAAGTAAAAAAGTTGGCATACATAACATTCGTACGTCCTAAATTGGAGTACGCGTCATCTGTCTGGCATCCATCACAATCGTATCTCATCTCAGACCTTGAAGCCATTCAAAATCGCGCCGCCCGTTTTATTACATCGCAGTACTCAAGAAATACCAGCGTAACATTACTAAAACGATCCCTCGGCCTTCAAACACTACCAACTCGCCGTGTTATTTCCCGTTTATGCCTCTTTCACTCTTTCTTTTATCGCTCACCAAGACATTTGTTGCTGCAGCCACCCCCACGTACGTCATCCCGCCTAAACCACAGTAACCCAATCGCACGCATTAAAACCCGCACCTCCGCAATGAGCAGTTCATTTTTTCCCGACGCCATAGTGCTCTGGAATGGCCTTCCCGACAACGTAATAACATGCTCCGATCGCCGCCTTTTCCGCGAGAAACTGGCTAATCACTTCTCATAAACATATTCATACTGCGACACCGAAGTGCCAACTGTTCCTTGTTTTCTTTTTGTATGTTTATTTCTTGCTTTTAGTTTGTATATTATTGTACACTTTTTTGGTACCCCGTGTATTTTTCCCCCTTTCTTTCTTTTGTGTTCTCTGCTACTACCCTCCAACCTGTATGTACGCCCCCCCCCCCCCCCCCTTATGTAATGCCTTCAGGCCTTTAAGGGACAAATAAATGAAATGAAATGAAATATACTGCGCCATTTCCTTCACCCCCCAAAAAACCAATCTCAAGTTCATAAAAGACGCCGTAATGGAGGCCCGCGTCTCCGTTGGCGACGCATTCGTTGACCACAGCAGCGCCTACATCACAGGCGTTCGGGCGGTATCAGCCACATTACATCGCAAAATTAATGGTTGACACCCGCACAAAACATTGACGCACACGCATAGGCGCCGAGATTTCAATCTGCCAGGGGGGTGCTCCCGCTCTTTTTCATTCAACCTCCCCTTCCTCCGGGCATGCTCCTTGGCAAGAGATATATTTATTTTACTCTCAGGATACAGAGTACATTACAGAGGGGAACGGTAATCCGCAGCAATATAGAAGTTAAATAAATTATGCCGCCGCCGTCTCGAAGGCGTTGAAGTAACGAGTGTTAGCTGTCTCGTAGCGCAATCTATCGTCCATGCGACGTATTACCACGTGATTAGGGTTTTTTTTTGTTCGAGAAGTGTGCCATGAGGCATAAGTTGAAAAAGGAAGGGGGGGGGGGGAAGGAATGCACGGGATTGAAAGTTAAAAGAGGGAGTGAAGAACCGTTGCATTGAGGTAGTCGCACAGGTTGCTAATGAAACGGTTGTCCATAGTCCACTTCACGTAGTCACTTTCGCGGTTCCACCGCAGGCCCACCTCCCTGAGGAGCCGTTTTCTGATAGCAGCCGTCGCTGGGCACGTCCACAACAAGTGCCGCATATCAAAAATGTCCGGGGCAGCGCTACAGTGAGGGCACCTGTCAGGTGCTGGCAGATCTTTGGCACGCCACCGATGACGGACAGGTGGTGTCAGAGCCGCCCCTGCCCGAATCCGGCGCACGGATACCTCCTCCTGCCGAGTAAGACTACGGGGGAGAGGGTGCGAACACGGAGGAATTAGAGCGCGTGTTCGCTGGAGCAGAACTTCGGAATCAGAAACATGGGACAGGAACGAATCTGAGAGAAGAGGGGAAGGTGGCGGATCGTCTAATGTATGTAGAGATAAGTCATAGCATCCGCTTGAATTGTATGTGAATCCTGGGCATGGCCGCTAATCCAGTGTATGCGGACAGGACATGGATGCTTTGCGCAAAGCACATGAATTGATTCTGAAATCTGGAACGTTCGTCGAACAGCCTTAAGCTGTTTAAGGGCGGCGCGGGAGTCGGTGTAAATATGAACGGTATTGAATGTTGGAACGAGCGGAAGGGAAGCAATGGCATTATTAATGGCTTGAAGTTCCAATGCCAGGGGAGTGCACGTTGAGATGCGGATGAGATGGACGATACACAGCAGTAACTCCCCTCTCTGCAGAATGTGATGCATCCGTGTATAATATGCGCCCTTCAGGCAGATACGCTGCTGATACCGACGGGGAAACAGTGGGGCGATTGTCAGTGAGCTGGCAATAGGACCACGATGGAAGTGTCTTTAAACGATGAAGTTTGAGAGACTGTTTTCGAGCTCTATTTGCCACCCGTTGGTCGATGATTTCACTGAGTGTATTAAGTTGAGCGAACTCCTGTAGCCCAGGTATGGGTGTTATACGAGGCAGATATGTTATGACGCGCATAGCCTCACTATTGATAGTTTCAAGTGAGTCCCACTGTCTGCGGGTGAGACGTTGAAATTGTGCCTGATATACTATCCGTGGCTGAAGGATAGAGCGCACAAGCTGGCGGGCCGAATGAGCACGTGCGCCACCAAAGCGCATAGCTATTCGACGAATCAGACCTAGAGTAGCGTGAGCCGATTTTCGGGTGGCTGTCAGCCACGCGGTGCCACTTCCAGATGTATGGAGGAGAAGACCAAGAATACGAACAGTTTCTACCTGAGGAATCAGAGAATTATGTACCGTAAAATTTAAAGGGGGAGCTTTCCGTAAGCCGGCTTTATTTCCAATTGGAATGAAACATGATTTAGTAGGAGAGAGTGTTAGACCCAGAGGTGGGAGGCGAGATGTCAATACATCCAGAGCATGTTGAAGGACCGACGTGTGAATAGACGCATCTGGATGGCAGCACCACAAGGTTATATCATCGGCATACGCAAGCACGCGGATAGAAGGGATGGACTCTAGGGCTCGAACAAGAGGAATTAAAGCCACATTAAATAATGTCGGGGCGAGAACGGAGCCCTGCGGCACTTCTCTATTGGAAGTGAAGTTACCAAAGGGCTTTCCGTGGACACGCACGCTGGAGGTTCGATTTGCTAAAAAGGCGTGAATAGAGAGGAGGAACCGGTGAGGGAGACCAAGAGTTTGAAGGGAGGCAAGAATGGCAGAGTGAAGTATGTTATCATATGCCTTTGTTATGTCTGTAGCGATTACGGTTCGTACAAGGTGACTCTGCGGAGAGTGGTCAAGCACGTCAGCAGCCAAAGTAGCAAGGCCATCTTCCGTTCCAATTTGTGGGCGGAAACCAGTTTGGGAATCTGAGTAACAATCATGGGATTCCAGCCACCACGACAAGCGTGCGGCTAGAATGTTTTCATAAAGCTTGCAGATGGTAGGCGTAAGGGAAAGGGGACGAAGGGCCGGGAGAGATACCGGAGGCTCCGGCCTCCGCTTCTTTTTTCTTCCTCCCCCCGTGCCTCGTTCTCCCTCGCCCTTTTATAGCATTGGCGTTAGTCCACGTAAGCCTTGTCGTCGTCTTCTTCTCTGCTCCACCTATCATCTCTCTCCACCTCACGGAATGCTTCTTCTTCATCTTCTTTAGTCTTCGATTAATGCACGTGTCTTCTTCACACCTCTTTCCTTCCTAATTTTATTTTAGGCTCCCTATTATAAGTGACAAGGGCCCCCTCTCTCAAGAGTTTTTCCATGAAAAACTGCTCATGTCATCCTCATCTTCAAGCCATCCAGCCAACCGACTATCATCTGTGGCGATTCCGGGCCCAGCACACAACACACCGCAGATTTCCAGCACACACTAAAAGCACATCACTAACACAGCACACCAAACTGCATTTTCGGGACATAACACACCACTGCTGTTTTCCGTACAGAGTCCTTAATAAGCATGTTAATGCCCACAACACACTGCCTTGTATAATCACATAACAACCACAACAACCAATCAACAACAAAGACAAAAAGATACATTCCTGAGATACCTAGAGCAATTTAGTTGGCTCTATCTGTAGAGAGGTCTGATTTGCAACATATGACCTCCGCTTTGCTGGCCTATCCGAAAACATCTCCCCCTTGATTTGAAGTCAAGCTGTGATCGTCTGTCTTCATTTACAATGGGCTTCATTAGTACCTCATCCCCTCTTGCATTTTTCTTCCCACTGCAAGTGGGCACCTCGGCAACATCACCTGCCTCTACGGCTACTACCGAGCATGCTACGTTGGGGCGCACCGTATGGCACCCCTTTTTTCGTACTTCTTCAACATATTTATATGGAAAACCTTCTTAGTGTCATCTATCAATAATTCATAATCCATGTCCTTTATCTTCCGCGTCACAAGGTATGGGCCCTTCCATTGCATCAGTAACTTATGATCCGTGGGTAGCAGGACGAGAACCCTGTCGCCCGGATTCGGATTCCTGTGAACGGCTTTCTTTTCATAATATCCCTTATAGCGTTCGCGCGCCCTTACCACGCATTGATGTGCAAGCCTGCATGTTTCTTCCAACTTGTCCCGCAACTCAAGAACGTATGTGCATGTTGTCTTGAGATCTGATGCAATCTCTTTATTAGCCCACAGCTCCTTGAGTATTGTAAGCGGACCTCTAACGGTTCTCCCATACAACATCTCGAAGGGCGAGAAACCAAGACTCGTTTGCGGTACTTCGCGACAAGCGAACAAAAGAGCTGGGAGATATCTATCCCAATCAGTAGATCTCTCCTGGCACATTTTCGCGGTCATATTTTTGAGGATGCCGTTGAACCGCTCTACAAGCCCATTACACATGGGATGGTAAGGCGTCGTCAGTAACTGCCTTACTGACAAAAGGCGGTTTACCTCCTTCATTAGTTTCGATGTGAAGTTGGAGCCCCGGTAACTCAAAACTTCCCTAGGGAGCCCATAACGCGAAAACATTTCCACAAGAGCCTCCGCCACTTGGATACTGTCAATAGTCCTCAGTGGAATAGCGTCAGGTTAACGAGTGGCCACGTCAACCAGAGCAAGCACACATCTATTGCCTTTGGCAGATACTGGAGAGATTGGCCCCACAATGTCAATAGCCACTCGCTGAAACGGTAGGTCGATGGCTGGCATCTTGCTCAGAGGTACGGGACCAACCCTTCCCTTCGGAACTGTGCGCTGGCACACGTCACATGAGCGAACAAAGCGTTTAACATCACTCTGGACACCTTGCCAGAAGAACTCCTCGGTGATCCTAGACACCATTTTTGAGCACCCTGGTGTCCGGCCATAATGGCGCCATGTCCTAAGCGTAGCACGGTCTCTCGCATATCTTTCGGTGACACCAGCTGTTGGACCCGCCTTCCTGAGCTTCCCGGTGCAGAAGGCCGTTTACCAATTGATATTCGAATGACGTACGACTCCTTTACTTTTGAATTTTCCCCCTATTCTTTCGAAGCACACCTTCAAGCTCGGGTCTTCTCTTTGCCTAATTGCAATTTCGCCCGGTGTTACGCCCAGGCACATCGTAACAAGAGTAGAGCATGGACGCTGCGTTGCTCGGGCTGTCGCTTGAGCTCTTGTCTCAACTGCCGACGAGAAACTGACTGCACCCGTCTGAGCTGTCGTGGGCCTTTCCTCCTTTGGATGTTCTTCAACGTCGAGCATCCTCCACTCGGGATCGTGGTATTCGACACTTCTTACGCCCGTGAGGTTTTTCAAGATGAAATCGTAGATGGGTTGGTCTATTCATTTGGCAACTACCTGTCCAGTATAAGAAGGCGTCGACACTAATAAATAATTAATAATTAGTTTTTGAGGTAAGGAAATGGCGCAGTATCTGTCTCATAGTTGGACGCCTGAACCGCGCCTTAAGGGAAGGGGTAAAGGAGGGAGTGAGAGAAGAAAGGGAGAGGTGCCGTAGTGGAGGGCTCCGGAATAATTTCGACCACCTGGGGATCTTTAACGTGCACTGACATCGCACAGCACACGGGCGCCTTAGCGTTTTGCCTCCATAAAAACGCAGCCTCCGCGGTCGGGTTCGAACACGGGAACTCCGGATCAGTAGCCGAGCGCCCTAACCACTGAGTCACCGCGGCGGGTGGCGTCGACACTAAAATCCTGGTTTCGGGAAGGTACCTTAGTGCGCTATCTACAAGAGTGACGGCCGACACTTCCCGTGTAAGATCCTCGTCCTTCACCAGGCTTCTCCGAACCAAAACTGTGTTGGCTCCGCTGTCTCTAAGAACCAATATAGGATGGTCCCCTATTTGCCCAGCCACCACCGGCATTGCTGCTTTCGACTTGGGTGTTCCATTCACCGCTCCATTTCTCAGCGGCGTTTGCTCTTCTTTTAGCTGTGGAACTTCAGGAGGTGCGACAAGTTCTGCCCGAGAGTCGACAACGCATGCGGCTCGGTCCTGCGTTCTGTATCGGCACTCATCCATAGTATGACGCCCCCTCTTACAACCTTGACACAGAACCTGTGTCTTTTGGGCAACGCTACTAGTCTGGCAGTCAACTGCACTGTGTCCCACCTTGCCGCAAAGAAAACACCTTACTGCCGCCTTAGATGCACCGCCATATGCTCTTAATTTTGTCGCATCTGTCTCTAGGACCTTTTGGGTTTCCTCCTTTGCCTTACTCAAATTTTTCAGCCCTTGAGCTTCGAGAAATTGGTCTGCAGTCTCGGCGAACTCTTCCAATGAACTCAACTTTCTTTCAGGAATAGCGCAAGCTTTGAGCTACAACACGCTAAAAATTGTTCTGCGATCAGCTTGTCACGCACCCCTTCAAAACTCTTTTCTGTGTTGGACATATCAAGCCACCTATCGATATAATTGGTCATCCTGCAGGAAAACTGCTTAGCGGTATCAGAATCCTCAGCTTTAGTAGTGCGACATCTCTCACAAAAATCCTCTGCCGTAAGCCTGAATCTTTGGAGGAGTGCTTTTTTTACTTTCTCGTAGACCATGGAATCAGCAGCGGGCATCCTTCCAAACACATTCAGCGCCTCTCCAACTCAACATATGTTCAATGCCGGGGCCCATTCACTATGTTCCCAGCCTTGCCCCAGAGCTATCCGCTCGAATCGTTGCAGATGTGCGTCCAAATCATCTCTCTTGTCATCAATGGAGCGATCAGCTTTCTTGGACAAACTCTGGCCGGTCTAGGAGATTCTGTACCCACTAAGGAACCGTGATCATTGTCCGTGATCTCCTCATATCCTCCCGCGACATGCGCCTGTTTCCACAAAATAAACTCCTTCTCCCGTTCTATCCTTCTTTTCTCCCGTTCTTCTGCCTCGCGATCTCTTTTATCCTCGCGCTCTTCTGCTTCGCGAGCGCCTGCGCGTGCTTGCGCCCTTTCCCCTCTCTGCCTCTTTGCCCCCTCCTCATAGAGGCGCATCGCCTCTTCCTTGCTTAACCCTAGCTTGAGCGCCAGTTCTAACGTTTTTGCCAAATTCATACTTTCTGCCGTGGAGAGATCGGAAAGATCCGAGATAAAGCAAAAAGAAAAAAGGAAATGAATCCTGGCACATTCTCGCCACTTATCTTTGTCACGAATCTCCCCGGAGAACACTCAGACCGAAAGAATGGACTAGGCGACAGGTGTATCCACACAGACGCACATTTAATACACCCTACGTGGCACAAACACTAGCACACAAAACAAACAAAACTAACACAAAACACCGACGTTAAGAGGCGGAACCTAGCTGATAACGATGGGATTCGCGCCTCAAGGTGCAGAACAGCATTGGCGACATATTTTGGAAGCCCCTGACGGAGGCACAACGCCTCACGCTCCAAGAGGAGAAGAGGGCGAAGTTTATAGGCAGGAGCTCTTGAGAATAAAAAAAAATACCCGAACTCAAAAATTGGGCGGACGTACATTTTATAAATCATCAGAGGTGTAATGCTTCTCATGCCTGACCTAGCACTACAAAGCCTGCGCAGGGTGCCAATGGCTCGAACTCCTTTTGCAGAAACTTGCTCAATGTGTGGCCGCCAGGATAGAGTAGAGTCGTATAGTATACTACGAGGTACCTCACCGTCTGAACTTGAGGAATTATGTTATTTCTATAGACCAGGCAGATATTTACAGGCACAGAAACCGGAAATACTAACAATGCGCATTTCTTCACATGAGGGACAGATGAATTCTTCCTAACCAGTTGCCAAGAACACTGAGGTAATTTTGCAGGGTTCGATAAAGAGTGTGAATGTCACCTGCTGATTCAAAAAATGCAATATCATTGGCGTTCACATAAGTTTTCAAATTTTGAATGCATGGAATTGAGCTTAGAAAAATGTTTTAAAAACAGGTGAGAGAACTGATCCTTGCGGTACACCTCTTGTCTGTTGAAATCTCCTTAAGGAAATACCATTTTGGCAGCAATAAAATTCTCTATTTTCCAAAAGAGCAGAATTCCAGGCTACAAAATAGCTTGGGAAGTTGAGTTCCTGTAATCGGAGTAACAGAGTCGAGTGCTCAACGCTGTCGTATGCTTTACTGATATCCAAGGTGGCAAGCGCAGCAAACTGTTTTATATTACGTGCTAATTTATTACGACTGTCTAGGTCAGTATGAGCACACCAAATTGAACAACCCGGCCTGAAACCAATTTGCCACGGATTCAAGAGAGCATTTTTCGAAATGAATGACATGACACGGCTGAGAAGGACCCTTTCTACCAATTTCACTATGTTCGATGTTAATGAAATAAGGCGTATGTCGTCTAAAGTTAAGCCCTCCCCTTGCTTCTTTAAGCAATGGAACTATTTCAGCAAGACGCCACTCATTAGGTATCCAAGGGCTTTTAATAGAATTGTTAACTAGAGCCAACAGGTCTTCAGGAGATTCATTGAACAAAATTTTGATCATATGATGAAGTGACCTTATCGGGGCCAAGAGCCGCTGGGGATAAACGCAGAACAATTTGGGACAGCTCAAGCATAGAGACCTCGTTGAAATCACTTGAGGTGCATGTGAATATAGCTGGAGAAGGTAGAGCAGATGTAAAGCGAAGCTCTAGGCCACACGCAATGTCCTCTAAGGCCTTTGCGATGTCAGCAGGGGACTGAACGAGGGATTCAATGTTGACAGCCGGTGGAATCACCTTGTCGCGCCTCATGAAATTAATCAAAGCTCGTTTATTTCCTGATGGCGAAAGTAAATCGTAATGATTTTTATTATACTCCTCCTTTGCACGGGCGACAGTGCGCTTAAATGTTGCTGCAACATACTTATAATCCAACCATTTTTTTGGGGAATTGATTGATGAGAATTTTCTTCCAAGCTGCTTTCTGTCGTCTATATGCACGCGTGCACTTAGCATTCCACCAATTGTTCGCGATTGCACCCTTGGTTCCCTTAACCAAAAATTCAGACTTTTGCCTTGCATGGTCTTGTACTGAACATAGGTGTGTAGCCTTGCTTTCGGCACTTGTCTGAGCGCAAGGGTCTGAAGTGATTTAGAGAGCTGATTTTAGCGTGCCTTTAAAGCAACTGTAATTTATTAACGTGCGCTGATGTCGCCAAGAAAGGGTTAATTTACACGCAAACTTGAAACTAATCGGTAGATGATCACTCTTTGTTGCACAGTCAACAGGCGCCCAAGACATAACAGAGACTCTTTGGGAGGAAAAAGTTAAATCCAAGGCAGAGCGGCATTGACTTCGAACAAACGTAGGCAATCCGGAATTGTTGCAGATCAAGTAGTTGTCAGAAGCCCAATCAAATAGTCTAGAACTAAAGTTGTCTGTTTTAAACCCCCACGTCACATGGTGCGAATTGAAGTCTCCAAGTAATAAAACCTGAGAACGGCTACTAGACATGAGAGAGTCAAGGGGCCGAGTGTCATGCACACCAGACGGGAAATATGCATTAGCTACCGTAAAGAACTGTTGACCTGGGACGCTAAGGTCAACCGCAAGGATTTCACATTCATTGTCCGCATATTGGTTGAAATGCATGCCCTCTGTGGCAAAACTTTGTAGAGATGAGCACTAACCACCCTCCCCCTCATGGTGACCGATCAGGCCGGAACGGACGGTAATTCTTGAGATGATAATTGAAATTTGTAGTTAGCCATTTTACCTGTAATGCAATTAAATATGTTAGAAGCTGATTGCGTAGGCAATTTAAATCTGTTGAAGCTGAGAATATAGATCGACAATTCCACTGGAGTACACTTAAGAACCCTATCTTGGCGGGAGTGCCGCAGCTAGCCGCGACTGCCTTTTCTAGAATGTTGGTCTGAGGATTTTGACTTGCGTTACTTTTCTTTGTCTTAGACTGGGGGCAAGATGGACCAGCAATATTCAGAGGAGACCCACTTCGTTTCTGGGCGCTGAGATCAGACTCCATATCCACACAGTCCATAGAGGATGCGTCCATAACGCTGTTCGGAGGAGATGCTTGAGAGGTCTTTTGTTGCTCATATTGTTTTTCGCCCTGTGGAGCGGAATTGATTACCACAGAAGGAGGAGCAGCTTCCGAAGCCAAAGAAGGCAAGAGCGGAGTGGTGGACACCTGCAGCATATTGGTCATCTGGGTAGCTATTACCTGCGAAATGCACGTGGAAACGGTTTCCATAATGCGATCCATTGCATTTGCCACAGCTTTCTGAACTGCCGCTGTAATAGCCTGGGACCAACTGGCATCCATTATAAGTGGGCATTTGGCGGCCACACTAGAGTAGCCTGAGGCTCTCTCCTTGACTGGGGCAAAACCTTCTCTCCGCGTGCATCTGCGCTTGTCTATAAGCTCGAGCACCTGAACTTCTTGTGCTCGTGCAGGACAGTCAGGCGAATCAGCAGGGTGAGCACCACTGCACAAACAACATTTCTCTTGCTGTTCGGGACATTCCTCTCTGCAATGTTCCCCACAAGCACAGCAGCGTAAGGCCGATTTGCAGGCTTTGTCGCTGTGGCCAAATCGCCAGCAGTTTTGACACTGTAGGGGTAGAGAGTTAAAGGCATCTACTCGAAATACCAATCCACACCTTAATCTCTGACGGGCAGAATATTCCTGCAAATGCGCAATGACGGACTCCGTAGGAATTTTTACTCCGTCAACCAACCTGCTGCATCGATGGACAGCAATGACTCCTGCAGGCGAGAGGTTCTCAAGCGTTTCCGCAGGGCTCAATCGAGAGTCGACCCCTCGGACCAAGCCCTTGGAACACGCTAGATGAGGCGGAATGAATGCGCTCACCGGGTGGTTGGCGAAGGACGTACACTTTAGCAGATCTTCAATACACTCCTTATCCGGTGACCTGCACAAAATACCACTCCTGCCGAACTTTCGGACATCAATAATGCGCATAAAGTGCTTCGATGTGCATTGAAGAGCCGCCTGTACGGCCTCCTGGTCGGATAGCACCTCCATCGGAAGGCACTAAAGCGACCGGAATGGTCGAAACTCCACAGCGGAAAAAGTGATCAATTGGGAGCTGGCACTGAGGAAGAAATGCCGGCCAAGGGGAGAACCCCTGGCCGGGAGAAGTAGACATTAAGCTCTCGTCCCGCGCCCAATCACCCCACAACTGGAGCAAGCAGGCACAGACAAAATGAGAAATTTAGCAAGCTAGCGCGACACAGCCAAGTTCTTAGCCGCTACCCCGCAGCGCAGAAGGCACAGCGCAGAAGGAGGCTTTCAGAACATGGCTGCAGAGGCAGCGTCGTCGTCACCGTGTTCTGCCTTGGCGTTAGTCCACGTAAGCCTTGTCGCCGTCTTCTCCTTCTTCTCTGCTCCACCAATCATCTCTCTCCACCTCACCGAATGCTTCTTCTTCATCTTCTTTAGTATTCGGTCAATCCACGTCGTCTTCCTACCTTTTTCCTCCATAATCTTATTTTAGACTGTCTATTATATGTGACAGAGCACCTGGGCCCGATCGGTTTTAAGTATTTTTCTGTTACATCTATAGCTCTTTGAAGTGTCAGTTCAATTTGGCTGTCACTGCCCCGCACATCCACAGAGTCAGGTCATCTGCCCACAACGTATGGTTCAGTCCCGTAATTTCGTCCAGTTGTGCGGGGAGGTCAAGCATGGCGATATTAAACAGGGTCAGGGAGAACACCGATCCCTGCAGGGCGCCCTTGTTGGCCAGTCGAATACCCGTCATTGTGTTACCCCCCTTGCTTATAGATGCCGTCCTGTTTGTAAGGAAATAGCGTATGTAGTTGTAGGTGCGAACACCCACGTCTAACGCAGCCCTACTCTCCAGGATGGCCGAGTGCTTTACGTTGTTGAAAGCTTTCGACACGTCTAGACCAAAGATCACCCGGGTGTCAAGTGTTGAATTGTATATTGTCTGTTCTTTTAGCTGCAGCATGACATCACATGCATACAAATGCGGTCTAAATCCAATCATGGTATTGGGATATATACTCTTGTCCTCAAAAAATCGGTTCAGCCGGGTCTGAATCCCATGTTCCGTCAGTTTGACCACGCACGATCGACGTGAGCGAAACGGGCGCATGTGCTCGAAACCCTGTTGTTTTCGCGGCTTCGGGAGGAACACAAGGTTCGCGTCCTTCTATGCCGCCGGCGGTCGACCGGCTTCCCAACACTCCTGCATGAAGGCTGCGAGATGTCGGATCGATGTGTCGTCCAAATTTCTTAGAATTCGGTTGCTGACCTTGTCCGGACCCGCGGCAGTCCTGGTTATCAGTTTTTTTTTATTTCTGCCCGGACCTCGGCAACCGTTATCGGTTTATCTAGGTCTGGGCTCCCCCCCCCCCCCCCCCCGTAATCTGGTAGCGGTTTAGCTGTATTCTTCGCGCAGCTCAAGTACCGGTCCCGGACTTGAGATATGAGAGTATCCGTGGTCCCGTCAAATGTACGTACTAGCCGGTGAAATTGTTGCCTGATATCCAGTTTCAACTTGTCCGGATCTAGAAGATGCCGAAGCAAGTGCCGCGTACATGCCTTCCCGATGTTCCAGTCCAGTTTGTCGCTAACGCTGTTCTAGTTTTGCCTTGTTAAAACGAGCGCGTACTCTTCGATTTCCTTGTTAAACACGGCCAATTGTGTTCGCAAGTTCCTGTTCCCCTCTTCTGCGCGATTCGCGTTTCAAGATCCTTCTTCTTGCGCCAGACACTGACCATGTGACGATCTACTCCCTCGACTTCCTCGTCAACCTCTACCTCCTCTGTTGCCTCGCGGACCGACTGAAGGACATTTTTACTCCAGTCATCAATGTCACTGATGCTTCCTCCTGACCTGTGCGGCCATTTCGGAAAGCCTCCCAGTTCACCGACGCAACCTTCTTGGTGCGGGCAACCGGTGGTCCGTTGTCGACTAAAATTTCGGTAATTTTATGATCGCCACCCAAGTTTTCGTCCGTGTTGCACCACGTGGCGGAGATGCGGCCTCCGGTTAGAGTTAAATCCGGGGACGTGTCTGTCGAAACACTGTTGCCCTGCTGGGTAGGTCTGAGGGGATCCGTCAGGAGCACTTGGCCATTCTGCTGAATACTAGTCCATAGTTCGCGTCGTTTTACTTGCGTGTACTTATACCCCCATGCCGGGTGATGCGCGTTACAGTCCCCGACTATCAAAAGGGGCCCTCCCTTCGTGATCACGCACGCTTTCACGAAGAGCTCATCGAAGCCGCAAGGACTTTTTTTGACGTGGCGGGCAATATACATTGAGAATGAGCAGACTATGGAGTTTTCTCTTTTGCGGGATTATCTCAATCAACGGAACCTTCTCGAAGGTTTTAAGGGAAAGGCGAAAGTTTGTAGTGAAAGAGAAAAGACAAAGAGAGGCCGTAATGGAGGCCTGCCTCTCCGTTGCCGTTGCATTCGTTGACCTCAACAGTACATAGTACATCACAGGCGTTTGGGCGCGGGCTACATGACATGGCAAAATTAATGGTTGACACCCGCACAAAACATGACGCACACGCATAGGCGCCGAGTTTGCAATCTGCCGAGGGGGGGGGGGGGGGGTGCAGTTGGAATCCTCTCTTTTTCATTCGGCCTCCCCTCCTCCGGGCATGCTCCTTGGCAAGAGATATTTTACTCTCAGGATACAGAGTACATTACAGAGGGGAACGGTAATCCACAGCAACATACGAGATAAAAAGTTATGCCGCCACCGTCTGGAAGACGTTAAAGTAACGAGCATTAGCTGCTTGCTAGCGCAATCTATCGTCCATGCGATGTATTACCACGTGATTAGGGTACTTTTCCATACTTCACGGCAAGCGGACGCCTACAGCCTTGTGAGTTGCCGAATGCTGCCGTCACGGCCGCCAGGCTACACCTAACCATAACTAAATATTATCCTAATTAGGCGATATTGGTATATGACATATTCTACTCATCGAGCCCGTTACGAATATTCTATTAGATCATGGCATCATCGGTTAATTATAAGCAATTAAATTTAAGCCTAGCCACAATTAAATATTAACTTCATTAGTTAACACTGGTGTCTAACGTATTGTACTCATCAAGACGATTCCAAATATCTAATTCGTTTTATGGTTACCTCATCAATTACTTAGTTTTAAGCGATTAAACAGTCGCGTGACTAGTTAATTATTACGTCACAAAATGAGTCACTCGAGTGACCTCACCAATCAATCAACGATTCGCATACTAAGGACATCACCAACTGGGTTGCTATACCGATTTACTATGGGGGGCGCCATCTTGAATTTCTCGGACTTGGAGGTGGTAGCAGGCAAATAGAGAAACGTGATGAATAAGAGCTCACGCTCTTACAAAAGGTAAGGGGGGCAAGTTCTGATCCTTGAGGGACCCCAGAACCAAGTGGTACAGTACAGGAATCAGCGTCATTGATGCTTACAAATTCAACACGAGAAGGAAATCCACGGATCCAGTTAAGAACTGCAGGGTCAAGGTTCTTATTTTATGTAATAGCAGTGAATTATTCACTTTATCGAATGCTTAAGCAAAGTCAAGAAATACGCAGCCAGATGAAAAGGCGGAGTCTAAATAGAAGTGCAAGTCGTAAGTGAAGGAAAGTAGCTGAATGTCACAAAAGAAAAACTTTCGGAAGGCTCTCTAAATCGTTATCCTCAAGAAATTTAATAAGGTGTGTAAATATTTGTAATATTATTTTGCTTGCTATTGATCTCAAAGATATGGGTCAATGATTAGGTGGATTCTGTTTATGACCGGCTTTTTGTACTGGTATGGCTTCTTCCTCTTAAAACATGGCCAGTAGTACACCATGATGATGCGATTGCGAGAATATGCATTTCATGATGATGGAACTATACTCTTTAGCATTTCGCACAAATTGGCCATTTATACCATCAACTCCGCTGGAAGATTTTAGTTTGTAATCGATGATCGGTATGATGCCTTGCAAGTCAGACATGGTGGGATCCATCGCGAAATGATCGCAGAGTTGGAGATGCGGACGTTGGATAACATTGAATGAAGAAGGAGACGACTTAAAGAAAGTATCATTCAGTACAGTAGCACAGAGGTGGCCGGGAGCAGGTTCACCGGTGGGTGCAATAACGACACTTTATGGGTGTTTCCAGGTTTTATCATCTTCCAGAAACGTTTTGAATTAGTCTTTAGAATGTTCAGGATGGTTACTTTAAAGAAGGCGAATTTAGTAGACTTCAGTGCTCGTTAATAGGCTGAAGCAGCTGTTTTGTATGCTGTCTAATTTTACTTTGCTGAGCGCTTTTTTTTTTGGCACGAGTGTATTTCGCTGTTCCTGTCGTAAAGCGTGCGGCTGGAAACAGACACATCGCTCTCGGCGACTCCCCGTCGCCCGTGTGAATATGCCTCTCCGTAGCAGAAGATATGCTGCCCCCTAGCCCCATCGCTCATTATCCGCGGGGGGGGGGGGGGGGGGGGGGGGCTAAAATTTTCGAGTGAGGGTGGGGTGGGGTGCTTGAGCCCTCCAGAGACCCCACCCCCCACCCCCCCAATCGTTTTATCACCTGGCTTCGCTTTCGGACCAGTTGACGTCTTTAAAGGTTTCGTCTGCCGGTCCTCCAAATTCAAATCTACAACCCCTGTGCGATGCCAGTGCATGTTAAAGAACCCCGAGTCGACGAAATGACCGAAGGCCTTCCACTAATACGGCGACCCTCATAGCCTGAGTCGCTGTGGAACGTGGAATTTGATAAACCCAAACTCAAACCGAACTGAAGCCCCTCAATGAACTAAAAGTATAACGACACCTCCTCTCTTCTCCTCCTATGCCGGCGATCCTTCTCTCGGCTCCTCCTGGGCGCCGATGGTGACGGCGTGCACCTAGATAGGAGGAAGCTAGCAGACGCTCCCAACGCCAGCCCTTTGGCGCCCAGAGTCCGTGCGTGCGTTTTCTGCCTTGGCTGCGGCCGAAATGACCTGCGTCCTGCGCATGACACTAACCCTGGAACAGAAAAAGACCTGGCGATGCCTCAACTGACGCCTGCTACCGATGCTGTTGCGGCTTCAAACAGAGGCACGGGGTGGCGGGCGCCACACCAAAAATCTGCCGGTCATTTCCTTCAGTCCCCAGACAAGGCAATTTTATTTGCCAGCAATTAAGTGTTTCAAACGTCTTAGTGCCTGCCCTTAATTGTTGTTATTACTTGTAGCTACTACATGTACATGCTAATCTGTCGTCGATCTTAATGAGGAGAAATTAATGCCACTCTCCCCATCATACCGCGTGCATCGAGGCAACTTACACCATGCCGCCTATAAGCGCCATCTCGCTACGAATATGACGACTAGTGGGGAACCACATGTCAGGCTAAGGTCAGCTTGCGATAGCTCCATCATATATACTAGCTGGGACTCTGAGGATGACTCATGCAATTTTTATTCTCGGTACAGTTCGACGGTATGGTTCTTCCTGTCTCCTGTTTCATCAACATCATCATCATTAGCCTGATTAAACCCACTGCAGGACGAAGACATCTCCAGTTTCTCTCCAACTAACGCGGCCCCTTATACCCGCAAACTTCCTAATCTCATCTGCCTACCGGACTCTTTGCCACCCCTTGCTACGCTTTCCTGCATCTTGGAATCTAGTCCATTACCCTGTTGATCTTCACGTTCGTCCAGCAGCGAAAGGCTCACTTATTGCTGCGAAAATTATTTGCAATGAATGCCTTTCCCGCCACTCGATTCAAAATCGTGATACTGAGCAGGGGCTTAGCCAGGGGGCTTATGGTACTTCAGCCCCCCTCGAAATTTTTTCGAACTGTCACGCACAGCTGACCAAAACAACCACCGGTGCCGGAAATCATTCTGGATTTTGTCACCTACAATGCCTTTTGCAGACTATAGAAAAGGCATTTTGGTGCGAACGGGCAATTACGGGCATAAACGGGCAATTATGAAAATGTATGACTGTTCATACCACAGAAATTTGTGCCGTTCATTGTAACAGTTAGCATCATGATCAAAATTACCACGCGAATAAGAAAATTTTGAGGACATCAATAACCGATTTTGATTGACCTATCACTGAAAGCCCTGCCCACGCGGTGTTTCCCAACCTACACACTCGGATATTGGTTATTTCAACTTCCGGTATTATTCGTGGCTTTGGTTTGTTTTTTTCTTTCCTTTTTATCTACCCGTTTTTACTTTTTATTTGAATCAAACGAATACCCTTCTGTAATTATGGATGCAGAATAATTGTCGCCGTGCAGGCAGTTAAAAAATACATACTTTTGTTTTGATTTCTGCATTGTTCCTCTATTATTCTAACCATATGGTGCTGTCGCGACCGCAGCATTTCCCAAGTACATATCGCGACATCTGCTATCATAGTTTTTTTCTTGCCTAGGTGGATCGTCTGTCTTTCCGTGTGTAAAGTTTACTATCTGCGATTGCGCAAGATGTTCATTTGCACTGTTTGACGCATTGTATACAGTGACTTTTGCTTAGATACGTAGATTTAGTGGAGACACGCGTGTATTTAGATACCTTTTTGCGAGGTTTTGTGCATACATACAGTTACTTTGTTTCCAGTGGCACTTTTTTGTCCTTTATCAAGTTGTATCTTCTTATTTCTAATACTGCATTTTATCTCCGCACTTCTAATGTATATTTTGCAGAATTCCTCGTTTATACATGTGCTCGCTGTTGCGAATAAAATTTCGGTGCAATTACTCGCAATACATGACCGGTGACAGCTGCTGCTGCGCAGTACACTGGAAGGAAAGACAGCGTCATTGAGATTTTTCCCTGGCCGTTGGATATGTACAAAAATCTAAAGGTTCTTGAACGACAAAGATTCATTAAAATGTTTGTCCTCTGCTTGCTCATTTCATGGCCTTTACGTGTTTCACATCAGCGTCGTGCACTGCTTTGCTGGTTTCGGACTGATATAGTTTTAGACTTTGTGTGGTGTGATATTTTCTTTACTAATTAAATACTCAAAAACATGGAACCATTGGTATCAGTTATATCTGCCACGATTTTTAAGACATACGAATACATTCTTTTATTTAAAGAGTACATATTTCACTCGTCTAGACAGTGCATAGCGCTATCTAATACACAATGGCATTGTCAATGGCATGCAGTTATTATTCTTGCATTTGATTCCCCCACAAAATCTATGAGGACCCCCCCCCCCCCCCCTCCCCCTCCGCCCGAACAAAATTTCTGGCTACGCCACTGATACCAAGGCCGAAAAGGACGTACGTGATCCGCGTTTGGAAGTGAATTGGTGGTGTAGGCTAGCTTCAGGGATGAAAGAAACTGTCTTGACCCGCCTTAGTCTCCTTGCAAAAACAGCCAGACCTAGAGTAATCATCTGTATTTCGTTTTTCTTTTTAGCCTTTTCCAGTTAACTGTAGAGGCCAGCTTCAGTTAGATGCTAGGTTAAGGGTGCAGACTACCTATCTGGTGATCCATGACTAAAATATTTCTGCGCAATACTGAAACAACTAACACAGATTCCAAGACGCGCAAGCGCTTTGTCCTCAGCGTACTCAAGTGTTGTTTTAGTTATCAGTGTCTATGGTGACTGGAAGGGTGCCATAACAGTGTCCTTTTCAGTACAGTGGTAAGTGTCTTTAATTGCGGCTCAACGCTCTTAGGCAGAACACACAAAACACGCAGCCTACACTCTATGTTATATTGCTGCTAAAGCATGCGAGCATAAAGCTTTAATATTTCACCTCTGTCAAAATCCTGTATTGCATCATGAGCAAACGTTTCAAAACTGCGCACTAAGAAAACAACTATTGTACACTAGGTTTCGGTTTCGTTTCTTATTTAAAGTAATGCCGCTTTATTGCAATGTTTATTAAATAAAGCAAATTAAAGTTCTTTTTAATTTATAAATGGGTAATAGCAGTACATTAGATATAACAATAATGTATTTTTATGTGATGTTGCCTGTAAATGTCTGTTCTTAACGGAAAGTAGAGCCGCGTTTCTGGAAAGCAACGCTGTTCACCGCCATTTTCATTGCTGTTGGTGCGTGTTTCTAGCCAACGTAAACAACCGTTCACCGGACTGCATCTGCATGCTCTTCGCTTGTTTTCTCTTGAATTCGCCTTCCCACTTCCTCCTGTAATAAGTGCACGCTAGATCTGCTCTATGACGAGCATGAATCTGTGATCGTTGCACAGTTGCTCATCACAACTGCGCTGCCATCGACTTGGCGAGTGCTCAACAGTGATTGCGGAGCTACCGCCTCGTCAACGATGAGCGACGAATTCGAGCAGCAGTTGGCGCTGGAGAACGCGGAGAAAGAGCGCCAGCAGTCCGGCTCGGATCCCTACACTTACGTGGACCCCAACGACGGCACTGTTTACGAGTGGGACCACGAGAAACACGCATGGTTTCCAAAGGTCTGATCATTTTCCCTTTTGTCAACGTTGAGGAGCTGCGCTTTCTGGGATGAATCTGCGTGTTCAACTCGCAGCGCGTATCTCTAGGCATGCTTTAGGTGATTTTCTGCCAACGCGCGTCGCGGCGCTTTATCGAGGCAGTTGCGAGCGCTTTTGGCGGCATAGATCGTGCATGGCACGAGATGCGATGTCGGTGCAGTACGTAACTGCTTTCGACGGAGGATTGTAATCAGTCGCGTTTCTTTCTGTCATTGCGCCAAGCACATCTCCAATGTCCACATCTTGAATAAAGGTAATGGGATTCCTCGGACTTGCGTTACCTGGGCAGCTTTTGGTGAGCGCTAGGACGGGATATTGCGGGTTCGGAGCGAACACCTGCGCTTCGTCAGTGTCTGGGCGCTTGAACTTTCACTTCCTTACTTTGTCCACGGCATGGTGACAGGGAACGTTGCCGGTTGATAAAGAACTGGCTACTACTGAAACGCCAACAAAAAGACCGAGCGCTGCATAACAAAGCCTGTAAAAAAAAAAAAAAAGCGCGCAGCCGCGTTCACAATCATAAAGTTGTCTAATAACTTCTGTGCATAGTTCATTTGGTGAGGCCGTTTGTGTTTTCTTGTTTTTCAGATGTGATCATTTCCTGCTCACTTACCAGCAGCAGTTTCATCTGTGCAGATTTTTTTTTTATTGCTTAATGAATTTTCTCTAAAATATGAACAATGTTACCTTTATTTATGTGAAAGTAAAATGTTGAGTCCTTCTGTTTGCGGTCACTGGAGCCTGGTTCCTAATATCTCACGGAATTATGCTGCCACAAGTTTTGTCGCTGTTGGTGGTTAATTTCTAATATCAAAGTCATGAAGGCACAACACTGCATACAGTAAATGTCTATTTGCTTCAGTTAAATGCTTGGAGTTTCCAATATGGCGTTTACTATCTGAAACAGTCATATTTCTGTCTCCTAGTGGAAGTTTGAAACTGCAAACTGAACTGTTCATGTGTTGCAAGCACATGACTGGTAGGGAAACCACAGATGTTCGCTAAACTCTCAAAACTGGCATGCATTTCTACCTGATCATTTATTATCTTATGTGCTTTATCTCGTGAAATGTGCTCACACATTTTAGAACTGTGTGATTGCTGTAGTTTTTGTTGAATCTTGATGTTGGTCTGGATGCTTATTCTAAGTGTTGATCCAATGCTTTGTGGAATCCCCCAAGGAATTTGTAATAAGGTAGTAATTACTCATTAGCATTCACCCAAGCACAGCCATATGACTGTGCTGAGGTTGATGCTAATGATTACTTACCACCTCATTTATTCTGAGCATCTACTATAAGCAAGATAGACTGGCTCTTCATCGGCTCATTTGTGAGTGCATTTGTTTCATTAAGGGGCACAGGCATGAAATTTGAAACACTACCAAAGGGTCTTATTTATTTCCTCTGCACACATGAATGCATTCCAGGAAGTTTCAGTCACAGGCACTGAGCGGAGCATAGTTTGATATGATTTTCAGTATTGGTCAACAAGCACCTTCAGTGTCTCCATCCGCATGTAAATCGGCATCGCATGACGTGCATTTTGGGCAGAACAAAATATTGGGACATCTCTGTATCCATCTGTCAATTATCACTACTAAGAACCTTAGGTTGCATGGTAGTGGATGGTTAAAATGTGAGCAAGCTTTTCCTCATGTCAAGAAATTTCTAATCCAACAAGGTCACTGATAACTCAACTTGAATGTGACATTATGCAAGAGCTGTGGGCTGGCACTGACTGAATGAAATAAATGGTCATTTTGCACAGTGGCATTCTGAGTTCAATTTGTTGGTTACTGTGCCTGTAGCTATCTTTCAAGGCCAAAACCACTGACAGAAAACTTTGTGTCTATACGTCTTTGGAATATGTCACACACAAGTATCTTGTAAAAACTGCTTTTACTATAGGAAGGAGTACTGGTCCTGTCACTAAGATTGTCAGATTTTGTTAGTATTGGTGAAATGTAGATGTTTCTGTCACATGATGCACAGCAGGCAGCAAGGTGAAGTGCATTTTGGTTTTGCTCCATCTCAGGTGACGGAGGACTTCCTGGCGGCCTACCAGGCAAACTATGGCACCACTGATGAGGCACCTCCTGAAGGTTCTGGTGATGCCAGCAGCTCGAGCCAAAAGCCCCCTGTGCCGGAGAAGCCCGCTAGTGGCTCACATGATTCTGCGGCGGACCCAAAGCAAACCAAGTCGGGCAAAGCAAAGCCAAGTGAACCAAGTACGGTAGCGTTTTTTTTCTTTTTTTAATGAACTTTTAAGATCACTCCTAGTATGCTGTCAAACACAAGTGCTCAGTGGAATGCATACTCTATAACGCAAACCAGATAAACAAGTACATCACTCTCAAGTGCTGTGTGTTCATGCAAGCTTTCAAAAAGGAAAACTGTGGCATACAGTATTGCAGTTCTTTCTGTAAAAAATTCTCGGAATTGCCCATGACGCCTGAAGTCAGACTTGTGTACAGTGCTTTTCTATTAGATAGCAGGCAGTTGATCGACGAAAGGGGAAAATATATTTTCCACCGTTATGTGTATTTCTGTGGCTGCACTGATGGAGCATCGTGAGGCATATACCTGAGTACTGAGATAGGCTGGTTATTTTGTCATAATTCACATGAAGGATAGCTTGAAGGAGCAGGGCTAGTGACTACACAACACAGGCACTGACTGACAAATGTTTCTGCATCTGTTTCTTCAAAGGACGCACAGCAGGCTTCAGGCCAGAACATATCTGATGAAGTGCAAACATTAAAGTGAAAGTTAAACATTGAATAAGCTAAAAATGTAAATTAACAAGAATCCTATTGCCGTATTACATCAGAAGAAGGGAATTCGAAATAATAAACACACTGTATGTACAGTTCCTTTCAGCATCTTCTGATAGTGCTATCACCGTGCAGTTCATTGCATACTCAGATAAAGCCAGTTTTCTACAGTGCCGTATCACTGGGTTTCATGCTGGAGTAGTGATATGTTGTCCGCAGAGAGAAAAAAGGCGTGGAGGAAGGTGCATTTGGGGAGAGGGCTGGGCACATGTGAATGCGATCTTTTTGTCTTTCTCGTTACTGCTGCAGAGTGCACTGTTCACCACGGTGACTTGAAGCGCGTTGTTTGGCATGCGTTAGTGGCCACCAAAGTAATAAACCGTTAACATCGATGTAGCATGGCACATCAGTTGCGTTGTGAGGAAGGACTTGGATGCACCCAAGATTGAGGTGGAACATCATGCTCGGGACGCTGTGCATATACATGAGACCAAAGTGCGCACACGTGTGGCAGGTCATGCTAAGGAGAGAATGACCTCGGGACACTGACCGCCAATGTGCTACGAAACAAGGTCCGCCACTCTTTGCGCGCACATTTGTCAAACCATAGAGAGCTCTCTGCAACCCTCACACAAAATAAATAAGCACAGTAGTTGTACCGTTGTGTGGGGCATCATCATTGCATTAATCATCTCGTGAAGCAGCTGGGGCTGATCACTTGTGCCCTGTGGACAAATGCCGGTTAATTTTTTTTAATGAAGTGTATCTACAGGTTTGCTGCTGTACGCAGCAGGCTCTTCATTGATTCATTGTGTTTGCTATGCATGAATTGGGGCATCTATTTAGCACTACCTTTCTGCTGAAGGCTGCAGTGCAGCTGTAGTTTCAGTGTAAGGCTAAGCTATTGCCTTTTATGGACCTCAAGTAATAGGTGTGTTTTCTCATTTGATCATTGAGGCATCTCCCAGTCTGTCCTACTGTCTTGCACAGAGGCGCACACACAAAGGGTACTTATGTGATACGGCCTTGCCTCTCAGCATAACATGTAAGATGTTTCTGCCGTCAGACAGGTCAAATCGTACCCCTCAGAATTCGTCTGCTCCCCAAGGACCTCAACATGCAGGAATCAGGGCTTGCATCACAAGTCTTGCAAATTTTTCTGTCCCTGATGTGCTAGTGTTATGGTATTGGACTTGAAGAAGCTGTTCACATTGTCTTTTATATTTTCCTTGGGCAGTTGAGCTGCCCACTTTATTATATCTTAATTGTAGGATAGGTCACCGATGTCAGGTAAACAAACTGTGCAAAAAATGAGGACGGAAGAAACCCTGAAGTGCCGCTGTGCCACTGGCAGTGAGTGGTATCGTTCCTTTGTGTCCCAGTCTCTGCTCAATTTTAGCTTACCATATACAAAGTACAATTCACCATTGGGCCTGGCACTGGCCACTGTGACTCTAGGTCGAAACCAGGTCCTAAGCCCAGCATATCTTTTATGATTTCGAGTGTAAAAATGTTAAGTATTTTAATTTCTGCTCACAGAAGTAGATGAACTGATAACATACTTGAAGAAACTGTCTTTTCCGACATTTTTGTCCAACCAAGGTCAAGGTATCTGCTGAAAGATGTAAGTCATACAAAAGCTAACTATAATGTCGAAGCAGCGTGAAATTTCGGTGCTGGTAATGATGGATTGGCATATTATGGAACAGTTTAGAATTTTGCTCCGGTTTTAGACCATTCACCTGAATATTTTCGCCAAATTTTATCGTTGTTGGACGTGCAGAAATCACCCAAATTAGCTTAATTTAATTATGGTGTAGTCATCTTTTTCTTGTGAAATCTCAGAATTTTTTTTACATTTATGGAATGAAGGCACCATTTGTGATGAAAGCTTGTAAATTGATTGCTTTTATCTGATGTTTTCAATGCTTGGGCTTCATAGGGCAATGCGGGTAACATCTGCAAAAGGGACCGATAGCAGTGCCTACTGAGTGTGTGATTTTGCATGCAGGCTGGTTTGAGCTGGACGACGCCCACAACACATGGGTGTACGTGAGCAACCTGCCGGATGACATTGACGAGGAGGAGTTCCTGGAGCTGATGAGCAAGTGCGGCCTGCTCATGAAGGACGAAAAGGGCCACTACAAAATCAAGCTGTACCGCACGCGCGAGGGGGAGCTCAAGGGCGACGCCCTCTGCTGCTACATCAAGGTGGCGTGACACTTGCATGGTGACCTGCGGCGATTGCTGACCAGCTTCGATAGTACCGTGCTACATGGGCATTTGAGTGGCTTCTCTGGCAGCCACCGAGGCAATAGTCCATTATGTTGACAAAAGTGTATGGAACCTTATCGAGACTGTTGAAAGGCTATTTAGTGACTTATGTATGCTATCTCAAGTGTGGAGTGCTGATGACTCTGTGCTGCAGAATAACGTTACACATAATATAACCATCAAAGGTGATCTAGCATGCAGAAATAATGCATTTTATAGAAACAAAAAAAGTATAGTGCAGTTGCTGAAAAACTCCAGCATTTTTCACCTCCCATGGGGTATAGAACTATCAAGAGAATTGCGTCTGCCACAGTTGGTGCAAACACTCACTCCATGGCCAACTCTGTCCTTTGGTCAGCACTCAGCTGGATGGCATTTTCACTGTTCAGCAGGTGATTGAAAGAGTTTTTCAGTGAGGGCGTAGTGTAGGATAGTACCACCAACACCGTTTGCACCAGGAAAAGTCCTGTGGCTATGGCTGTTTCTGTGAAATACTGCATTTGGCTGATGTAGTGGTGCTGCAGTTACGTAAAAGGACCTAAAGGAAGCAGCACTCATGGAAATTTGTTAGTGCAATTACAGCATCTGTATAAAAAGAAAAAGTTTTAATTTTATGAACAATCCTGAAGGACATGAAACGAAACACATCTGCAGCATTGTGCTATACGGTTACTGTGGTGGTATACAAAAGTTTGTTTTATTGCGAAGCAATACTACTTTAGGTCGCACTTCAGCCCGTTCCGTGGCGAGGCGGTGGTAGCACCATTGACCTTTAGCGTGACCTCGCTGCGTGACGTCACACCACGTGACCTAGAGTGACGTCACACCAGCTGTGTAAAAACGGGGCCCCATCTCACGCCGTCGCGGGGCGAGGCGGTAGCCACCAACGGCGGCCTAACTCCCGCTCCTCTCACCAGGGGCGCTACGGTCGGTGTGACGTCACACCAGCTGTGTAAAAACGGGGCCCCATCTCACGCCGTCGCGAAGCGAGGCGGTAGCCACCAACGGCGGCCTAACTCCCGCTCCTCTCACCAGGGGCGCTACGGTGGGCATATCTTACGACGCGGAGAAAATGGAGTGTTGCCGCACCGTCGGCCAATCGATACTGGAAGATTTTGTAATGGGCACGCTGGTGAGGGAAATGTTTGTCGGCATACACGGATTCGACGGATAACTTCCTCTTAGATGATTCACTGTAAGCCGTAACACTAGCATAACCCAAGACTACCACCAGCCATACTACCAGCTGATCCGAGAATAACACACTATTGCTTCGCAATCACCAGGCTTAACCAAGCTAAGCCACGGCCGTTTTTTCACTGGAATTCGTCACAGGGTGAGCTAACTAAAATTTTTTAATTTGGTTTAAAGTTAGAGTTGTACATGTATGAGGGGCTAATACAACACTTGCTCTATAATTTTGTTAAGCACAATTGACATTTTGTGGCATGGAGGGTTACCTTCTTTGTGGATGGCAGCCCAAACCTGAAACTGCTTGAAATGCCAAGGTCCTCTGCACAGAATGTGCAGAGAGAGTACGGAATGGGCTGTTACATCTGTGCAAGAAGAGAGGCCTGTCTTCAGACTGTGCCAGTATTCAAATCAGGCTGCTTTGAAACTAGGAATTTATTTAAATGTTATTGGAAGTGTTTGTAAATATCGTATAGACTTGTGTAAGGGCTCGACTTTTTCTTTTAAATTCGGGTGTGAATTTTTAAGGTGCAGCCCATGCATAGATTAAAAAAAAACCTTATTTTTTTCTCAGTTACCTAGTTCGAAACGGGGTGCAGCCCACACATGGTAGCGGCAATTACACAAAATCATACCGTAAAGTTGTTCTCTGCAACATTGAATGTTTAAATTACAGATGAAAAGTATTGTGTTTAAATGATGTTTATACAGTGGTTCAGCACTGAGTTTGGCTGGCCTAAAAATATCAGTCAAGCAATCCCACCTACAGTAGAATTGCTTAATGTTGCTCATTGTTGATGCTGGCATTCACTGTTGCATGCTGCAGAGGCCAGCCGTAGGTCAATCTGCCAAGCTTCTCTCTCTTTCCATTGGTGGAAAAACACCAGGAGTACCTTTGGGAAAAAGCAGGGGCTGCTTATTGGGGGATGTGGGAGTTTACTGGCAAAAATTCTGAAAAAAAAAACACCAAATACTAACTTTTTTATAGTTGGACATTGTATTGTATCATATCTCATTTTGTTGCCAAGTTTGGTGGCTCAATACTGCATGCTTCCTGAGAAATTGTCAAGTAAAGGTAAAGATGGAATCTCAACAAGACTGCTTGCAAAAAGTCATCACGAGTTGCAGATTTTGTATTGTTCGTAGCATAGCGTTGCGATCTTGGTCTCGTTCGAAAGTGAAACACTTCGACTTCGTTTTTCGCCAAAATGAAAGGTTGACTGATGCGTAACTGAAAGAAAGGCCAGATAAAATGTGATGCTGTTGGCTGTTAGCTGTCACAAAAAGAAGCATGCTCCATATTCTTTGTTTGCTTGGCACTTGCGTGGGCGAAGCCAATTTGAAAAATTCCACCATAGTGAAGCCGTATTGACAGTTCTGATGGGCACATATATACCTCTGAGCTTTTAATTGTTCGGAAGCGTAAAAGAAACGTTTTTCCCTGCGTTTTATATGTGAACTTTAAGGAACCATAACTTTGGTTGTAGGAGATATGCAACAATAAAATTACCTATTTGCTCTCCTTGTTTGCTAAGTACGTAGAATCCCGCTATAGTAAACTCGGGTTATAGTGAACGGTCCCATTTCACCTTCCATAGATGACTGCACATTTTTTTTTTTGCGTTTATAGTAAAGACTTTTTTTTTCGGTCCCATTTCACCTTCCATAGATTACTGTAAATTTTTTTTTTTTGCGTTTATAGTACTTTTTTTTTGTTAGAAATGGCTATAGTAAAGAGCGCTTGGCTGTGGTGACGTACTTCCCGCAGAATGATGACATCGCGTCACGTGCTTAGTCGAGGATCGCAAGAGGCCAGCGTTCTGAGTGAGGCAAATGGATACCGAAGACAACAAAACAGCACTTTTTCTTTTTTTTTTAGATGGCTTCACCACTAAGCTTAAGAGCGCTAGGAGAAGCCAACTTTTCGAAGGCCTTGAGGCCATGAGGCAAAGAGCGCTGCGCGCACGGAAAAAAAAAAGTAAAATTGGCTATGAACATAGAAAGAAGGTGGCGCGGTTAGCTGAGAAAGGAAAGCTGGTAAAATTTTGGTGATGAGTAGAGAAGGGCAGAAAAGGCCGAACTTTCACAGCACTGCGTGGGCGGTTTTGCCGTGCTTGACTGTTGCGCACGTTTCTTAAATATTGCCTCTTAAATGACGTTGAGGCTGTGGAAGGCGACGCCGTGTTCATGCAAAGGTTTGGTTTTTACATGGGATCAAATTGGCACTATATTGATAGCCACGTTGTATTCATGCAAATGCAGTACTTCCGAAAGACATAAATAAAATCCAAAACATGATAATGTAAAATGCGATAACTGAAAATGAATAATTAGCACATAAAGGATGGATAACAGCAGGATGGAAGGTATTCCTGTGTTTCTTTTAAAAGTCAGCGCTTTGTATTTAGTAAGTAGGACGAGAATATCCGAACAGCCATGCCATCACCAACGACTCATATAGTAAAGACCCAGATTCTTGCTGGTCCGAGTGAATTTACTATAGAGGGGTTCAACTTTATAAAATATATCAATCTGTGTAAGAACGTTTTCCTGAAAGCTGTCAAAAAATTTTACTGGAATTGTTGAATGACAAAATTGGCAGTACATATTTATGTAGATATAGACAGTCATGTTTGAAGTTGGCACATTAAAGTATGTAATTCATGAATTTTTAGTTTTTTAAAGTTATTATTATTATTTATTATTTATTGATACCTCAAAGGCCCCAAAGAGCATTAAGTGAGGGGGCATCAAGGAAAAAGATTATACAGAAATAATAAACAACAATAACGGTACAATGGACAGGGTACAAGGCAAAAAAAACACGAACACAGATTATTTAAAACGAAGCAAAAATAACATCCGAACAAAACAATAGAAAATACAAAAAAAAAGTGAAACGCGAATATGCGCAGAGGTAGTAGTCAGGTGCAAACAAAAACAGTGGTACATCAGAGAACAATATAAAAGCAACTGAAACTGTAGAAAAATCACTTGAAACAATACTAAAGGGATAATTGCATACATAGTGTTGTTTTAAACTCTATAGGATCAGGACAGGAGATTATGTTGTCAGGAAGATCATTCCAGAGCCTGATTGGTTTAGGTAATGCAGACGAATTAAATGATTGAGTTTTGCCATATATACGATTGAAACTGAGATGATTATACAAGCGCGCTGAGGAGCGGAAAGGTGATTCTAGAGGCAGAAACGAGGGGCGGGTGTAAACATATTTATGAAATAAACGCAGAAGTGAAAGTGAACGACAAATTTGGAGTATCTGTAAATCATTAAGGGTTCTAAGCTGGGAGACACTGGCGAGGGGACTATAATTACTAACAATGTACCGGGCAACTCTGTTTTATATAGTCTCAAGCATTTTAATGAGATATTTTATTTTTGATGGGGCGACCATATAGAAGAGAGGAATTTCAACTTTTGTCGTACAAAAGTTAGGTATGCGAGCTTACGAACGGAGCTAGGAGAGTTGCTCAGGTTACGGCGTATAAAACCCAGTGTCCTTGACGCTTTGTTGCAGACAGCTGAATTGTGACAAGACCATGAAAGATCTGGAGTGAGCTGAATTCCGAGATATTTGTAAAACATAACTTGCGATAGGAAAGTGTTGTTAATAGAGTAGTTGAAGTTAGACATATCATGTGCTCTGCTAAATGTCATAGGTTTACGTTTAGTAGGGTTTAGGATCATGTGCCAGTTTTTACACCAATCAACAGTATTGCTAAGATCATTTTGAAGGGTCAGGTGGTCAGTCTCGGAACTGATAATGCGGTAAACAACACAGTCATTTGCGAAAAGTCGTAAACAGGATGAAATGTTATCAGGAAGGTCGTTTATGTAAATTAGGAAAAGCAAGAGTCGAAGTACGCTTCCCCGTGGTACGCCATAGGTTACATCACATAGTGGTGAGGAAGATCCGTTGACAACAGTGAATTGTTGACAAAGTGAGAGAAAGTTGTGAAGCCAAGACAATGTGAGAGAATCAAGAGAAAGGGCAGATATATTAGTAAACAGCCGGCCGTGTGCAATGCTTTCGAGAAATCTAAAAAAAATGCAATCTGTTTGCTGGTTATCGTCCATGTTAAAATACAAGTCAATAGTAAATTCAAATAACTGAGTATCGCACGAGTAGCCTTTCCTGAAACCATGCTGATTAGAAAAGAAAAAGTGATTACGTTCTAGATGGTTGTAAATGTGGGAAGCGATAATATGTTAAAGTAATTTACAGCATATGCATGTTAATGAGATAGGGCGATAGTTATCAGGTGAGCTTTTGATACCGGATTTGAAGACGGGGATGACCTTGGCAATTTTGCAGTGTGTAGGCAGTTCTCCATTGTGATAAAGATTGCTGAAATATATGACACAAAATCTGGCTGGAAATTGAAATGGTGTTTTTAAGAATCTTGGAGTTTATGTCGTCCACTCCTGCAGATGAGGATAACTTAAGGTTTTTAATAAGTGATGCAATACCCTCGGCACTGATGCTGATAGGCTTCATGAATTGGTAGTCAGAGTCGGGAACAATAGGCACACTGGAATAATCTTCCTTAGTAAATACTGAAGCAAAAAATCTATTAACACAATCGGACTTCTAGGATTACTCTGCAAAAGTGAGAGGAGATCATGAGTGAAATATTTGTTTTTGGCAGCAGTAATAGCAGAGCAGTATGTTTTCAGGCACTGTTTGTAGCTATCTAACGAGGACGGAGAGGAAGCAGATTTAGGTTTTCGATACAAGCGCATCAATTTAATTTGTAATCGACGGAGGGCCTTGTTGAACCATGGATTAGTTTTGTCATTAGTTATTGAAATTAGCGGAACATGCTTGTCTATAAGCACAGAGAGTTTGTTTTTGAAAAGCAACCAGTTGTCTTCGGTAGATCGTTGGTTACTTAGGGGCAAAAATACTTCATTGAAAAATTTTGTAAGTTCCGTATTAATCTCACCATACCTTGCTTTACTATAATCTCTAATCTTTCTTGTTGTTTTACCTGCAAACAAACTAGGAACTAGAATTTCAAACTGCAGCATCTTATGGTCGCTAAATCCATCAAGGTACATAACCGGCCCTATGGTGTCAGGAGCGGTGGCTAAAGCTAAATCTACAGTATTTCCCGCTCAATTTAATCCAAACGCCAGAATATTTAATCTGAGTGCCACTCAATTTAATCCAGGGGCCAAAGAAATTAATCGAAGCGCCAAAGCATTTAATCCAAACGGCAGCGAATTTAGTCCTCATGCGTTCTCACTCTAGACCGCTCAAACTTAAAACGCGGTCTACAAATCCCAGACGCGTTATCGATGACTTGTTACTGAAGAAGCATTAGACACCAAATGAGCAAGTAATAATAACAACATTTTTTAATCATAACAAATAAGGGCCGGGTATTTATACCACCGTATTTGCGTATCGTATTTGCGTCTTCCTATGCACTCTTTATTTGGGCGGCGCCCGCATTACATGCGCGCTTTGCTCAACCACTCGCGCCCGCGACACAATTTTTCCTTTGGTTCGTTTCCAGCCAGCACTGAAATTTCTGAACATTGAAAGTGCGGCAAAATTTACTTCGTTCTATTTGAAGCTACAAATTCATGGTGCTCTATTGATGCAAAGTTATGAAAACTGAAATACATCGAGGGTTTCATTACATTGAAGTTCATTAAATCGAGGTTTTACTGTATTCATCACACAATGCAATGTTCAAGTGTCTGTGTGTGTGCTTTTGACTCTCACGCATGTGAGCACAACTGGTAGATAAATATGGTGAAGTACTGTCAGCAGCAAAAGTTTGCGGGATGTCCAGTGCATGGCAGAGCGATGCAAAACTGCATTGCTGCGCCATCTATTGCAACCGCGCCCGATGTCGAGGCTCGCGGAATTGACAGGCACGTCTTATCGCTTGCTTCCCCGGGATCCGCTTTTGACTCACCTTATAGCCGCTGGATCGCTGTGCAACCATCGCCGCGCGCCTGCTTCGGCTGCTGCGATGGTGGACGGAGCGCCCAAGCATCTTTTTAGGCGGCGTGCTACGTTCTGTGAATAAATGCAGTCTCCCAAGTAGCGTTGCCGGAATGGTAAGCGGTATTCTTCGACTGATAACACGAGGGTCGATACGCTGTCATTGCGGCCCATAATTCCTGCTTGTCGTTCATTGCTACGGAAGCCACAGTTGATGCAGGTGCTTATTTTCCGACGATGCCGCCTCGAGTTCCGGAGGACCAAAGGAGATACATTGCACGCCTCTTTGTGGAAGGCGTGCCCCAGAAAGAAATATGCCGCCTGACAGGCAGGTCTAAATTGGCAGTAACACGAGTGGTGAAAGCGTTCCGAGACGACAGAGGAAGAATTACTAACGCCCCCCGCAGTGGACGACCTAGGGTCACTGAAGAAGAAGAAGACGGACTGATTATTGCCGCTGCCGTGGTTGATCCCTTCTTGAGCGCCAAGGAAATCAAGAAAGAGCTCGGTATTCATGTGTCATGCGACACAGTTAGAAGGCGCCTTAAAGAAGCAGGATTGCAAAATTGTACCGCAGCACAAAAGCCATATTTAACAGAGAACCAACGGCGGCAGTGGCTGGAATTTTCTAGGGCTTACGAGCACTGGGGTGTTAAAAATGGAGCCTAGTCATCTTTACGGATGAATCCACGTTCTCCACCAGGTAGGACCAGCGGCAGCTTGTTTGGCGGCCACTCGACTGCAGGTATGGCTGAGGTTTATGTCTTTAACAAAAAGCAGAACTTTTTACGGGGCTAGTTGATCGATTTTGCATAAGTAAAACAGCGCAAATGAAGTTCCCGAAGACGAAACGAAGGTGGGACAGGAAAGAGCGTGTTTGAAATTAGATACGAATCTGTACTGCAAAACTAAGAAGGGTAATCCGCGTTTTGTCTTTGGCAAGCAGCTTACTGTAAAATTAAGTGTTCAGTTAATATCCGCTGGCTTTGCTTCATCAGTCATCATAGAACAATTTAGGTACTCATCTGGCAGCATTTTCGTCACACGGAGTTTCGTTAGTTGGACATTTATTTATTTATTTCATAAATACTGCCGACTGCCCTTTGGCGGTCAAGGCAGAAGTGCACAAAGGAAAAAAATCACAAAGTGGTAACAACAAAAATAACAGCGACAAAGGGCGATCACAGTACGAGGACAAAATTCAATAAGACCAACGGGAAGCAAAAAAAAAGTACAGGCAAATCATCCGACGTCAAACAGACTAAGTGAACAGAATAAAAACAAGGAAACCGAAATACACTGTGTACTAGACACGCTACTGCGATACATGATCCGAAACAGCAGACAAGAAGGATTCTGAAGATACCAGGTTGGTGATATCGCTTGGCAGCCGGTTCCATTCGGAAATGGTGCGTGGAAAGAAGGAACAAGAATATGCTTTTGTTCGGCATCGTGGCATCAAGATAGTCCTTTCGTGTTTGTTACGGGTGGGGCGTGTTGTGTTGTATTGCATGTAACTCTGAAAATTCAGTTTTGTTTTATTATGTATGATATTGAACAACATTTTTAGTCGGTGCTGCTTGCGACGGGATTCAAGAGTGGGAAGCCCAGATCTGTTGAGCAAATCAGACACCGAGACCTGCCGACCATAAGCGTGGTAAATAAACCGGAGTGCTTTCCTCTGGACGCCTTCAAGATTTTTTATATCCGTTTTTGTGTGCGGATCCCATACAGTGTCGGCGTATTCGAGCACTGGACGCACAAGTGATGTGTATGCTGTCAGTTTAGTTTT
>JARKHS020026576.1:0-129262 GCA_030143305.2 Amblyomma americanum | reverse complement strand
CGCTCAAACAAGCGTGCAGCTTTCGGAACTCCCGCCGCGTCCTCTACTACTATACGCGCGCAAAACAGAGCCGTTGAAACGGTTCACCGGGTTTGTAGATCGCCTGCCCCCGGCGGGGGGATACGCGTCTATTGAAAGCGACTCCTTTCAAATCCGCCGCAGCGGGTAATTGGCTGTATTTAGAGGTTACCGGTGGCTGCCAGTCTATGTGCACACACATACTGTCACGCTCTGTCCGCATAGCTAGGAACGAAAATATGTAAGAAAAAAAGAAAGGAAGCCGAGCATGGGTGAGTGCGTGGGCGGTACCGCAACGAAGCGCCTCTGCTTTGGTGTATGGATGCTCACGTACCCGCAAGTGCGTACTTGTATGTGTTGTCGATGCTGGTCGGCGTCTGTCGTTTGATGCGATGATGGCTGCGGAGCTGTGCGCGCCGATGGGCCACGCGTGTCGCTCATGACGATTCGTCCCAGGACTGCTGTTGCCCGGCCACTGGTTGCACGATGAACCTCCGAGCATTATGTTTGACCACGATTGTCCACGCTGCCTCCCTAGCCAGGGGTTACACCATCAACATCACCATCAACGCAGTTGACAGCACGCCGAGTGAGTACGAGCATTCTAGTCGCATCCACTGGTTTTTAGTTTAAGTACCTGAGATATAAAGCTGTATATAGTTTTTTGTCGCTAATACAGGAGGCGTAGTCCGCAGTATAGGGTCTGCGATGTCACAGAATCAAGAGGTTCAGGGTCAGTGAAAGATCTACACGGTAATGAACACTCGCTTCCTCCTTCGAGCTAAAACTTTCAATGGCGTCATTGCTCGCAGAAGTTTGCAGTAATGTGTCCATTACTATGCTCATAATCAAGTTCTGCGAGATGATGCACATTTGCAGCGATGATATCGTGAGCGCAGGGAAATAGATCATTTTGCCCGGTTGAGTCAACGAGGTAGGCATTGCCCTGGTTTAGAAAGGGGGGGGGGGGGGGGCGTACGCTTTCTTTCGGCAGTGATTACAGCGCTAGAAGGAACGCTAATAGCACTGCTCAGTTATCAACGCCGTATCTTGTGCTATTTTGCCTAGCGTCATGTAAGTAACGTGCGGTCAAGAATTTCTTGCAAGTGCTCACGCTAATCAAAAAAAAAAAAGGTTCGGACTTTATTCAAAAGGGCAGTCTGCATATTTTATTCCATGAAGTTTTGTGGGCATGCCTTCAAGAAGATTGTTCGTTTAATTTTTATTTGACCCGATTACGTTCTCCATTACTGGTTTTGGACGGCTACGTGTGGACGAGCAAATGAAGAGGTTAGATGCATAATGCCACGCCGAAAATTCGAAAGATAGCGGGGACAACTGCGCTTTATGCGTGTACAGTGACCCTCACGGCTGACCGCTTTGGTGTGCGTTCACATGGCGACGTTTCTTTTACTCTTTCCAGGGTACATAGACTCTTATAACTCAGCGCCATTCGCCTATCGCCCCATGCTGTCCATCTGGCGGCCAAAGCCTCCTCCGCGGCCATACCACCACCATCGATCGTATCATCGCCCAAGGACCCCTTACTCCTACAACTCGTACCGGCCTCGGCCAAAGACTCGTTACTATTACAAGCCACGCTACCCGTCGCCGCCGCTTCGGTCGATACCGCGACCGTATCGGAGGCCCTACGGGCCGCCAGCATACAGGTGGGTCCTCCTCCAGCTTGTGAAGTGAAAATGAAACGAGGAACACTGAACACTTTCCCCTCTTTTTTTTTGTTGCTTGGCACGGGCGTCTCGCTTCGCCTCAGCCTAATCACCGTGTTCGCAATAATGAACGACGTCCCTCTTTTAAAGAATGTCCACTCCGCACAATTTATTTTACTTAATCTATTCCGTATTTCTTTCCGAGTAGATGTTCATCGGGTATCAATAGAGGATATTGCTTAGAAAATTCTATTTAAAAATTTTTTTGCCGCACGATTCAAATTCTTGACGTTCACTTTGAAAAGGAGTCCGTATCACCGATTTGATGTGAATGTTGGCATAGCCTGGTATCTGGGATCCACGCTTACACTTGTGTAGACGCACCGCAACATATTCTTGCTAAATCGGCCACAAATAGCCGCACTAGTATTTACTTTTGGCCTTTCTAGTTCATAAAAGCTCTCTCCAGTGGAAGTGGCTTCTTTGTCATTAGAATGCTGTAACCTGCCACCACTATCCAACATCACCACGTCCCCAGTGTCCCTTTAAACAGCTTTTTCACAAAGCTCCAGCGTTCGTGCCGGACGCATTGAACGAAATATTCATACTTGATAGTCGACTGCATTCTACTAGCGCACGAAAAGTGGCCCGCGAATTTTGTGTAATGCATGTGTGTTGGTACTCTGGCAATGAAAAGACAAAAACACGTGTTCTTGTACAGCTTCCTAAAAATAAAATGTAAAAGCTTTATCGAAAGTGATTTAAAATTCACAGCAAGGTTAAGGAATTTCTATAGAAAGTCTCCACTCAACTGAACTTAACCTTTGTGTCTTTATGAAAAGCAGTGACAGACAGGTACGAACTTTCCAACTGAATTATAAGAAGAATGTGCCCTGATCTGGGTCAGTGCGAGTACCTTTTTTTTTTTTTAAGTGAATACTCTCGTTTTGAAACTGCTTTCTACTTCGGTGACTGGCTAGGTTCAAATGGAAAGCAGGTTTTCATGATTTTTTTTCCCAGTTCAGGAATCCTCTCTGAAACCATTTAACTCGCGCATACTTTCGGTGCTCTCGGTCTTCAACCAATCCTACCATCATACCGTTATTCGGAAATACTAAAGCTTCCCTGAAGAAACTCGAAGCTCTTAGGGGGAACGGAGACCTTCCGATTCTCGCTGTATAAGCAAGTTTTTTCCCGCTCCATAGCTCTTCGCTCGACGCATCACCGGTTCGGGTAAGCGTCGTTTCCTCGGGGCCTAGCGGGATTGAGGTCTGCCTGTGAAATCGTGCGTGCGATGAATTCTCCATCCGTGTTCTGCACGCGTGCTCTTGACACGGCGCAGGCCACCGTACGAGACCCCACCCTTCGCGGCGAAGCCGGCTCCCCACCTGGAAGCAGCGGCGGCTGCCCATCCGAGACCAGCCCCGGAGTCATCCCCGCCGGGAGCTGCCCCGCTGACGCATGGCGTCGTCGAGACGACCGACGTCGCCGCCGAGAGCGGTGGCGGCGCTGCGTCGGTCCCGGCCCGCCTCCTCCTACCAGCCGGCGGCATCTTCGGGCGGCCTCACCAAGTTCCTGCGGCGGCCGCCCTTCGGTCGCCCCGGAAGAACGGGCAGCGGCGCGGACGCCTGCTTCGGCGGCTCCCGGTGCACGTTCTTCCTGCACTGCTGGATGGCCGGCGGGTCGCTGGGCTCGTCCTGCGGGCCGCTGCTCTCGTGCTGCATCACGCCGTCGGACGCGGTCATCAAGCCGCGCTACTACGGCCCCGTCAAGAACGACCCCTGTAAGAGGAGGCCGCGCTTCCGACCACGAGCTCGTGAAGACTGAATAGATAGATAACCGAGGGCATCGCAGCGGCTGTCGAAAGCAAAAATCGAAGGGTATAAGTAAAGGGTGGTTGGTCGGGCGAGTTGGTTCGTCGTGAGGCAACTTGTAGAGCTTGCAGACACGTACAGGACGAAGTAGATAGCACTGGATAGACACCACGGGCGCATTTGAAAGTTGGCGCCGGTGGAGGTGAACTTCGTGTCTGTCCGTGTCTTCAAGCTCTACAAGTTACGTCATAAAGGGTACGAGGTTGGGATAATACGAAAGTAGGGGACCATGGATTAGATGGCCATTCAGATAAATTGAGGATTAAGTGTGCACGCATACCCACGAGCGATAATCGAGGATCTAGTAAAGAGTTAAGCGTGCACGTAACGGCGTACATTAGCGTAGTCGCAGGAGACAGATCTGTAGTGAACAGGTGAAATTGTGGTTGAAGATTTTCACTTATGAAGGCCTGCTGCGCCTGGCGCGAAACATGGGCGAGTAAAGAGAGATAGTAGGAACCTTTGCTTTGCAGGAAACCATACTAAGCCTTAACGCTACTGATGATGATGGTAGTGGTAGGAATTAATGCTGTCTGTGGTTATAAGACTGCAGTGGTGACTATGGATTCCGCTTTCCCCCTGCACCGCTAGGAAGCGTAGAAGGCAGATACGACGCGTGCATGTCTGAGAGCATTGGAACTGGGTGACTGTGGCTGTGAGTTAGATGTCAAGCAGGATCATTTTCGAGGTTCCAAGGAAGTTTAATTTAGTGTAATTTGCCTGCTAGCGACGTATAACACAACGCCACCCACCTCCGTCCGAGACCTTTCTCTCCATGGCTAGAAGGTAGCCGTTGGAGTGAAGGGGCTGTTGACAAAGCTGCATGAAACGCGGTGGGCCGTCAGTTCGAGCTGGTGATATTTGCAATCGCTACAACGAATGACAAGGATATTGAAAATGCCTGTGAAAACGTAACTTAATGGAAGACTGCTGCGTCAACAGCCGTTGTCAGTAAGGACTACCTGATGTCAGAGTACAGGTATCCTCATCACGCTTGAAGGAAATGGTGACTGAGAAGCGTGCCAGGTAGCATGTTCCTATTGAAGGATAAGTTTTTGACCAGTAAACTTAAATGTGAACGCCGGGAACGCAATGCCACAGTGATGTTCTGAATTATCAGCTTTATGCCCCCCCCGCCCAGTTTACACAAAGCGATATTAATCTGTAAAAGGATCCAGTCTACCTTCATCAACAACCAGACAACGAAGCAACGAAATTGGAGCACAAATTTCGGTTTTTAGCGTCTGAAAGGACTGCGAGGGAGCGGTAAAAATTACTCCGCGTTCGCTAGAAGTGCTGATACTGCAGCAGATATTCAAAAAAGACTGATACGAGATGGTACCTGAAAAGTGTCACGTGCTTGTTGATTTTTTTTTTGGTAGTGCCCCTCCACGGTGGCTCAGTGTTTAGAGCGCTCGACTGTTGACGGAGATGTTAAGGACTCGTTTCGATGGAGGTGAAACGCAAGGCGCCCGTGCACTGTGTGGTATTGGTGCACGTTAAACATCCCCATCTGGCCAAAATTAATCCGGAGCCCTCCACTGCGGCGTCCCGTACAGTTCATGTCGCTTTGGGACGTTAATCTCCATAAACCGAGTCATGCCATATACCAAACCATTTTACTGTAGTGGTTTTTGTGTCGGATGTGGATAAGCCTGAGCGCACTTTCACGCATGTGGTTCGTGCCTCGCTTGTCGCCGCGCGCAGACTGCGGTCGCAGTGGTGGTCGCATCAGCCGGATCGTGGGCGGAAAAGAGGCCGAGTTCGGCCAGTTTCCCTGGCAGGCGTTCATCCAGGTGGCCGGCAGCCGCTGCGGAGGCACGCTCGTCTCTCGACAGCACGTCGTCACCGCCGGGCACTGCGTCGCCAAGTGAGCCTCAGTCAGCTGTTCTTTTCTTTTCCTTTTTTTCCTTTTTTTTTGCTGCCGACACACTCCTTGGCCTCCTGCTCCTTCTCTGTAAACGATGCACTGCAGTTGGAGCAACTGTTCCTGCACCGCAGAGAGTTACGTGCATGTGAAGCTACCACGTTTTGCAAGGCTGCCACAAGCGGAAATTTCAAAGCGATGTCTGCCCTGTGCACTGGAATGAAATTGACAAAACGCAAAGGTAAACGAAGGGTTAGATGCGAAGAATCTCGTGGTTGCTGCATGGGCATGCGAAGCCTTTTCCCATAGTTTTCACAGTAGCGGCATGTCTAGTAAAACAGTGCCTCAAATACATAGTTTCGCTTTATTCAACACATATTAATTAGAGGAAATTGTTTAGTTAACTGCGGCTGGTTAGGTAGATGTTATTCACAAATACGCTTAGAGGACATACCGCCTTTGCAAAGTAACCAGGCTGTACTGTTTGGGTTTCACTTGGATAGTGGATCCCTTACTGCTTTCATTAAGGTCAAAAGGACTCCAATGGTGAGGATAAGGGTTCTCTTACCTTGGAAATTCAGAGCTTGAGAGGTACGCGACTCGGGTTCAAACTGTGAAGCCACGTTTCTTTAGCCAAAGACTGTTTCTGCTTGTTCGTGTACGTTTTGTTCAATGCAGATGATTCGATTGAGGAGAAATACTAAAGACCTGTGTGCTGTGCGATGTCGGTGCATGTTAAATAACGCCAGGTGGTCGAAATTATCCGGAGCCCTTCACTATGGAGTCGCTCATAGCCTGATTAGCCTTGGGACATTAAACCCCATAAAAGCCAAACTCAAAAAGAATCAATGCAGATAAGCTGGAATAAATTATTAAAAAATTGACGTTAATAAATAGATTCGTATTAAAATTGTTTGAGCAAAATATTCGCCAGATCAGGCGACTTCACTTCAAAAGCGGTTTCCCGTAGCTGTTGTAGCTGCAGCAGAAGAATTGCATTGGATAAATTTATACGCTCTGCGTGCCTCGGCAGCAGTGCACTCCTTGAAGTGGATGAGTTCCTTATCGCATTAGCGATTCCCTGATAAGACAATAAAATTAACGGTGGCAAGAGCACCAAGCACGTTGTGCTACATGAGCGGCTGTCTCGGCTATTGGAAGAACTGTTCAGTTTATTGTACAACTTGAATAATTTCAGAAGCTTTAGTACTAGAGGGACTACAACTAGCTTGCATTCTGAAGACTGTTGTTGCTGCATCAGGCCTCAGACAATATAGTGATGAACATGATGCTCAGTAGGGTGTGGATGAGAGCACGCTCAAAATTCTTTGAAGTTTTATTATTGAAACACGAGTAACTGCAACTCTATTTCTAGCTTTTCTGGCAATAACACGTCAGCTGATGCTAGTATTCATCAAGACAATCTGTGTACTCGTGAAACATGTGCTACGGGCCAGATTTTAGGACGCTTCTTACCTTACACGGCCTCCCCCAGGTGAGCAGCCCTCCGCGCTGCTCTGAAGTAAGGAGGCGTTGAAGGGAGGAATCGAGTTTCAGATGCGTCAATGGCGGTTACTTCGCTAAGAATACGTTCAAAGGCACAGGGAGCCGCCCAGGCGTGACTGATGCCGAGAACTCATGCCTGTAAATGGAAGTGTATTTGAACGAGCAACTAGCCAACATTGTACTCATTGAGATTAGCGCATGCACGTGCACTCAATTTGCATTTTATGCGCTTTGTTTCATGGTTTTTGGTATCTCAGAAGGAAAACATAATCGGTCTGGCAACGTCAAGCTGTCTATGGTACAGCGGCAGGGGGCGGATGGTATTGCGTTTTCTGTCTATTGTGCTCAGTAGTATGCTTTCTGAAGTATCTCCTCACTGGTTCCTGCTGAAAAATATTGATGCCACAAAGTTAACTCTCGTGACTCGATAAACGTATGGATTACAAAGGGTGCGTTTCTGTAAATGGCTTCCAGACGATGCACCCATGTGCGCAAACGAGTGGAAGGTTCGGCTTCAGCGCGGCTGTCAGCTGTTGTAGGACCACCGTTGCATTTTATCACCGCAGCATGGACAAGCTCGCCCTCGTCACCTTCGCAGGTACCAGTACAACCCATCGAGCATTCGCGTGACGCTGGGCGACTACGTGCTCAACTCTGATGTGGAGAGCCTCCCGAGCGAGACGTTCGGCGTCCGGCAGATCCGCGTGCACCCGGACTTCCGGTTCACCCCGCAGGCGGACCGCTACGACGTGGCCGTGCTGGTCCTGGACCGGCCGGTCACGTACCGGGCCAACGTGCTGCCCATCTGCCTGCCGCCCAAGGACACCCAATACGTGGCCCGCGTCGCCGAGGCCGCCGGGTGGGGCGCCCTCGAGCCTGGCACGTACACCTTTCCTCGTTCTATGCTCGGACTGCTTTCTCGCGACGTTTTGTCTTTCTGCGACATAGCCTTTGAGAGACCTTCGGGGACGACGGCGGCGAACCTTCAACTAAGCTATTGGTTCTCAATGTAGCATTCATGGTCCCTGTGGGGTCATTGACATTTTAGTGTCCCCGAAGCTTTAAACGCTGGACGAGAATAGTTGACGGAGGCCCAGGAACTTTACGGGGATGAATCGAATCAAGACAGCAAATGAGCTGCATTTCCAGGTTGAAATGTAATAAAATTACTTGGTGCAGTGCTTCTACCAACTCTTTTTCTGCGTCAATTACAGTTTATCCATGTCTACAACCAGTTGCATAATGGGCCTTTCCATCAGCCCATTAACGCTACTCCACAGGGGCTGATGCTCACTGCTGTTCAAGTGATTGTGGATGTAGTCCTGCTTGCAAACTAGTGAATCTCGACCGAAAGGCGCTCCTCCACTGGCCATCAGGTGCAGAAGTAAACAGACTGCTCTTTTTACAGGCGCAGTCTAGTCTGTCTTCCCATTATTAAGGTGCTGTCCGAATACACAAAGAAATTTAAGCTTTCGTTACTAATTAAAAGTAAGCACCAGCAAGAGATTAGACTCCTACTACCCGCCCCGCTGCTTTCGGGTGAACTGAGTGATTCTGTTCAGATTTGTCACGTTCTGACTTCTGGCTTAGAGCATGACCCAGTAAAGAACTCCCCTGGCATACCCTTTGAAACCTCCCTCCTTTTTACGCTAAATGGGTTCCGTCTGCAGGCACGGTTTAACGGTCTGAGATAATGGCCGAACTGTTCCAGCGCGTAGTTCTCCCGTTCGAGACCAGCGAAGACAGCGCGACGACTCGCGCCCTGTTCCGCAGGTTCCAAGGTCCGGCCGCGTGTCCTGCAGCACGTGCACGTTCCCGTGCTGCCTAACGAGGTGTGCGAGAACTGGCACCGGCGACAGGGCATCAACATCCGGATCCACGACGAAATGCTCTGCGCGGGCTACGAGCGCGGGGGCAAGGACTCCTGCCAGGTGAGCCTTTCTCCCCTTTCCCCCGATCTCCGAAGCCTTCTCTCTCGACGCGGCTCTCAACGGCATCCTTCTCTGCCGGGCCCAGGCGCAACGTCGGTCGTGAACCAGCGCGTAACGCTCGGCTGGGCGCCAGAAACGGGCGCTCGCTATCGCGCCGCAGCATCGATGAGGGCGTCGAAAGCGCTACCGCGAGAAAGAGCTATCCTTGCCACCGCGTCGTGTCGACCCTCCCGCACTGCTGTTCTGCGGGAGCAGTCGTTAACGCTTATGGGGGTCGCCGGGCGTGGGCGACTTGTATAACGGAGGCCCGGCGAACGCTCGGAGTATTCTTTCGCCGTACGAGATTTTCTGCGCGCCCACGAAAGAAAAATGACTGCCTGAGGCGAGAAACGACGCGATGGAAATAACTGCTTGCGAGAAAAGGCACGCGGCCCGGTTATATAAGCGCCGTTTCCTTTCTTTTCGCGCAACAAAGGCGCCCGGTGGGAATAACTGGGCTCCAAGGGTCGCTTTCGGCAGCGCGTTCTCCCCGCACACTTGGCGGTATGCGGCGCTCTCGCTGCGGGTCGTGTGATAGCCGCTCTTCGGCTGCCTCTCAGTTGATGGGATCAACTGTGCTGCCCACTGTCTGACGCAGCTATTTGGGTTCTGGCGTCAGTTCTTTTTTTTTCTTTTGAATGGCTGTGAGTGTCCAGAATGTTGGTGTTTTTTTTTTGTGTGTGTGTGTGTGGGGGGGGGGGGGGGGGGCTGGTTTCAGGAAAGAAAGTATAGCGGACGAACGATAGGTCGGCCAGCGTACGCCAAACTGTATGCCCTCACTCCCTTCTACTACCTAACTAGCGGTCACTAGCTTAATAGCCCACACCAGTCGTTTCTGCATAACGGTTATGCGCGAGATGAGTGTGGAACATTTCCTCTGTAGGTGACAGGTAGCTTTGGCGGAACGACGGTAGAGCGAAAAACTGGCTCCGTTACGTTGTTTTTTTTCTCTCTAAGCAAAATGAATTCTGTGCCTATACGAGTGCTATGAAGTCGGGAACGAATAGCACGAAAAGTGAAGTTATCCAACATCATTCTAGATGCTTTACGTCAAGCAATACATAAGCATCTCGGCCTTCAATTCAGCTATGGTCACTTTTATCTACATTTTGCAAGTATCTGGGGGTGGACTGCTGGTGGAGGTAATCCTGACTGGTTGGTAATGCTATGTTCTTACAGAGCTCTTACTCGGATCCCGCAGTGCTTGCTAAGCAACTCCAGGTCGGCGAAATTAATCCGGAAACCTCCACTACGCCATACTTTATAAAGACCATGTACAGCCACGGGACGTTGAGCCCTGCGTGCCAAATAACAAAAGAAGTCTGGTATACTGCACACACGAAATCAATGGTCACTTTCAGTCTGATTTATGTTGTCTTACAAAAAGCACCGCAGACACAATTGAAACTAAACCCACGTCACCAGTCCTAGTTGTTTCTATCTTCGGGCTGTTCAGTGTCCCCCGAATCTAGTCAGAGTTCCGTATGGGTGCAGCGGGAAAGAGCGTACAGTCTTTGTCAAAAGTCTTACGGCCGAAGACTTTTTGCTTCAGCCGCATAACAGAGCCATTACGGCGCTATTAAACACCGAACTACCTTGAAATGCTAGCAGAAGGTTTCTTCTTGCCGTAGAGAAGCTTCCTGCTTGACTTCTGTTTTGAATGATCCGCTACACGGAGCATTCTAGGAACATACGTTTCGCTGCAGCTGAGTGCTGTGGCCTTACGACTTTTGACCAAGACTGTACATTTTCAGCGCGAAAACACAAGCCTGCCGTAAGCCACCGTGTTTTTTGCTCGTACCGCCATTTGCTTGCCCTTCGTGGGGAAAAGCAAGCTGCCTAAACCTAAGCTATCTGCAGCCCTAGCAAGTAACCGCGCATTTCCCGCTGGGACCACTCTTCGCAGGGCGATTCTGGCGGCCCGCTGATGCTGAACGACTACGGCGTTTACTACCTTATCGGCATAGTTTCGGCGGGCTACTCCTGCGCCAAGAACTACCAGCCCGGCATCTACCACAGGGTCAGCAGCTCGTCCGATTGGATATCGTCCAACATCTACTGAGAGGACCCCCAGTCAATACCGAAGAAGACACGCGCTGGCTTCTCTGCGGCGGCACGTGTCAGGTCGCGAGCGAAGGCTGCTGCTGTGCGTGCAGCTTCGATGAGGACGACCGACCGGTCTGTGCGTTGCGGAACAGCCACCTGTCTTTCGGCGCGTCGCAAACGTGGAGACGTTGCAGCGGCGCCGGTGCCCGTGTTTTTTTGCGCGAAAACATTCTATGTGCGGCGCTGGTGAGCCGATAGGCGCTTCTGCCCCATCGCGCGTGTGATCTTCGTGGGACTTCCTTGTGCGCGTGCGCGCAGTGTTCGAGGAAAGTTGGCATTGTTGTTTTCTTTTTAACTGTTTTAAGTGTTTTTCCCTGTTTCTAATGTTGTTCGCATTTTTTAGGCTTTAAGCGGCGGATTTATTCAGAGCGTATGTTGGCGTTTCTTTTCCCGCATTTTTTGTTTTTTTTACTGAAACGATCCACGAGCTCCCGTGTTCAAAGCCGCTTTTCCTCGGCACAAGGATGTGTAAAGGTCACTCTTCCAGGATACGGCGCCCCCTCCTTTTTAGCCCCGAAATTTCCCAGCGCGCCCAGAAATCGAGACGCTGTTTCAATTGCTGGCCAAGCAGCGTCCTCGCATCGCTCCCGCCACTCGACCGTCTTTGGAAAAGAAGGAAGAGTGGGCGATTTTACACGAACGTTGCATGCTTTTCATGCATTTGTGAAATAAAACGTTTAGATACCAGCGCGTTCTTGTCATGTCTTTTCACAGTGCACAACGTCGTGTTTTGGATAAGACTGAAATTGGTGCAGAGTTTTAGGGAGAAGGAACACACATTTTTATGACGAGGTGTGAGAGGATAAGGGGGACTCCTAGTCCGGGGTCCAGTTGGCAGAGGTTGCAGTGCGGTGGGCCATCCGTCTTGCTGGACGGCCTCCCATTCCTCACTGAAAGAGTGGGGAAGCGGAGGCAAAGTAGTGACCCCGGTAGGCACACACCACTCTGCCACGTAGTAGTAGTAGTGATACTCTGAATCGCTTCTGACCATGCATGCATGCTGACGGGATAGGAAGGGCGGTAAGTGTCACTGCGCGAGTTTTGTGATTCCAGCAATGCGAAGGGAGCATGGGGGCCGGTAGTTTGCCCGCTGTATAGTGGGGCGCTTGCAGGACCACTACGGTGCAGTTCTTATCAGGCACCGAGCCTATATTTCGAAACAAGTGATTTGCCTTCGCTTATGGAAATACAATGCGCTATGTGTCAACAGCCATTCCTGAGCAGACACCAAGTACAGAAGCACGAGATCTTTTGTGTATCAATGTCCCTGTAACTGCAGGCCCTATTACAATGTCCGTGTATGGTCATTTGCTATCCGCGGAGAGAGGGGTGGGTGGGTGCTGGAGGTTGATGTGAGGATTTATTCAAACTGCATGTTATGATTTTTTCCACCATGGCTATTGACCCATATCTCCGCACTCAGACGGGCGCATGGTAACATGAACAGAGCTCAAGGCGCGGTTGCTCAGATAAAATAGGGCACGAGGAATGAGATCCCAAATTCCCGCTTTCCACCTTCTCCCAAGATTATAAATTTACATTCGTGTCTAAAGTGCCACGTGGTCATTAAAATTTGAGCACGAAAAAACAAAAGAAACGGGGGGGGGGGGGGGGAAGGTTTAGCACTTAAAACTTATGCAACAGTGAGGATCCTTCTGTAGCTTATCTGCGCAAGCCTCATGACAGTCGTTGACTCTCCACCACATGTAGTGCTAACCGCAAAAAAAAAAAAATGCGCTTCAAGTTCTGTCATTCTCTCGTTGCACAAGTCTTCGGTATCGATGTTATTACTTTTAATTTTGTTTCCCCGAAGTGCGCATTCACACCAGAAGTCTTCACATGCTAGACAGCGATTTCATCCTTGTCTCCAGGTCAGTTTTCTTTTTTTTTTACACTGTTAGCTGAAGCCTTCACCCCCAACGTTCCTCGAAAAGCAGGGCTGCCGAGGCTGCGTGCGCGATGTCGGTGCTTCGTACTACACGAAAGCCGCTATCCCGAAAATCTCAAGCATTTAGCCGACATCTCTGCCATGCTTCCGCTGCCTCGACAATAGGAAAAAGAACAATCTTTCAGAGCCAATATAATGGCAGACAATGGCGGCTGAATGGCACCAGCTGCGTCATGCTAGTCTCACGATTTCCCTTCCGCTTCAGGCGCGCACTTGAACGCGGGCAGTTTCTGAATGCATCACCGTTTTCATTTTTAAATATCCACTAAATTCAAGACACCGATTCGTTGAGAGCATCGGCTCAAAATGAAGACTGGACAACTCTGCACTGCGTCCGCAGCACTCTTACCGCAATTGTCGACGTTCAGCATACTGCCCTCACGCTCTTTTTTTTATGCTTCTGCTAACGAGTGTAGAGTGCAGAGTTGTCCAGCCATGTAAACGCCCTTTCGCCGTCCAGTTGTAAACGGGATGCACCACTAACTCTAATCTTTCGACGAATCATCATCATCAGCCTGACTATACGCCCATTGCAGGGCAAACGCTTCTCCCATGTCTCTCCAATTAACCCTGTCCTTTGCCAGCTGCGCCCACCGTACACCCGCAAACCTCCTAACCTCATCCGCCCACCTAACCTTCTGCCGCCCCCTGCTACGCTTGCATTCTCTTGGAATCCACTCCGTTACCCTTAAGGACCAGCTGTTATCTTGCCTTCGCATTACATGCCCTGTCTAAGTCCATTTCCTCCTCTTGATTTCGACTGTGATGTCATTAACCCGCGTTTCTCTCACCCACTCTGCTCCCTTCCGGTCTCTTAACGTTACACCTATCATTTTTCTTTCCATAGCTCGCTGCGTTGTCCTTAATTTGAGCTGAACCCTTCCTGTTAGCCTCTACGTTTCTGCCCCGTTGGGGAGGACCGCTAAGATACAGGTGTTGCATACTTTTCTCTTGAGGAATGCTGGTAAACTGTCATTCATGATCCGAGAGAACCTGCCATATACGCGCTCCACCCCATTCTTATCCTTCTAGTTATTTCCCTCTCAGGATCCGGATCAGCGGTAACTACCTGCCCTAAGTACACATATTCCTTTACCACTTCTACCACCTCGCTACCAATTCTTAACTGCATTTCCCGTCAGAGAGTGTTGAACATTACTTTGGTTTTCTGCATGTTAGATTCTGCATGTTAGACCCACCGTCCTGCTCTGCCTGTCCAACTCATTGATCATGGTTCACAAATTACTCTAACACGCATAACCTTTCTTAACAGCCAGTCCGGCGTTCTTGTCACTCCTGGATATAGTCATAACGAATTTGTTCATAAAGTGCGAGATGCTTATTTTTATTTTTATAAGCGAAATGTAGTGTTAAGAGTTAGTGTTACAGCTTCTGCTTTTACCCTGTCTCTGAATGGCATAAGTATTGAAAGTTGATCGTACTGATCGTGTGGCTGGAGCAACATGCCAGGCAAACAACCAGGCAGACCTCTCCTGTTTATTAAAGTCTCGCTTTCTCTCTTTCTATTTCTCTCTCTCTCTTTCTAGTGTTCAAATGAATAATGCAAACAGTGGGAAAAGCGAGAAAATTTTCTCCCATCTTCCAGCTTAAAATAGGAAAATATTTCCCGGAAGCCATATTAAAAAAAAAAAGAGGTTAAGTGAAGGAACCAAAGTTTGAACTGAGTGTTGAGCGCTAATCAGTATTCTAAATCGATGGAACAAGATGTGCCGCTGGCCATGAGCATGGAATGCGGAAGCAGTGAGGTCGCGATGACAGAATGATAACAGCCTTCAAAACATTTTGTCGCGCATTTATGACGCACAAATGGTGAGAAAGCAGGCTGGCTAGACAGGGTGCGCAAGAATATGCCGGAGCAGCAAAGCAGAAACCGCCAAAATTGCAAAGAAAAGTACCTGTCTACTATAGTTGCCTAAAAAAAAGAGCAGTTCAAACGGCTGTACAGTAGTTTAGGCGACTGCCACAGGCAGCAGCGTATCCACAAGCCGTTCAAAATCGCAAACAGTGCACGTACTATCACAATGCATTCTAATTAGCCGAATAAAAATATTTGTCTACTTTCTTGCACGCACACAAAGCACAGTACTCGATTGCCTTATAAGGTGCTGCTTCGATGTAGAACCAGTAGGAGTATCTGCAAGCGCGCCATTAGCCTGAAGTGAACTTTTGTCCGAACCTAGAGACATCGACTTGAGCGGAGTCAGTTGCTCGGCAGTGGTATACGTCAAGCCGTCACAGCGATTGATAAGTGAATATTTTCAGTCTGGAAACAAATGAGCGCAATCGGCGCTAATAATGAGAAACTAACTTGCCTCTCATACAAAGCTGAGGATATGATGCAAAAAAAAATCACAGAAAAGGTCCATAAGAGAAACGAGAAGGCTACGTAAAAGTCAACGATAAGTTTCTCAAACCCATACAGTAGGCGCCGCAACGTTAGGCTATTTTTGATTGTTTTCTGAAGCTGTCAGTCGAATACACGACACTTCTTCTCAGGATTCATCTTAGAACCGGACGAACAGTTGAACGTGCTTGCGAAGGCAGCGGAATTTCTAACTATCTTATTGCAGTCTGCACTGAAAGCGCTTTTGAAGCCTGACAGAGAGCAGGCCATGTAGCAGATGGTCATGAAGAAAACCTTGGCCGGTGGAAGATCTTTCTGAATGGAACGATTCAAAACGACACTTTTGCCTGCGGCTTCCAGCGCAGAGTAGGCGATTTCTAAGGCCGGCAGCTCAGGAAACACGCTTTCCACCCCGTCCGCTTTGAGGCAGCCGTCTTTTTCCTCGAATGCTTTTGTCGCTTGCTCGGCAAAAATAGAGTCCACGCGTGTCCCGTTTGGTAGCCACCGAATGCCTACTCTATCTAAAGCCTTAACCAAACTCAGCGCCAGCAAGTATCCCAGACCACCGAGAAACATGGCAGTTGTTCCTCCACTGTAGTACAGCGGCTGCTCCAGCGTGTACATAGGCACAGCCAGGCTGCCCGATACATAGTCGTACATCGGGTACGAAGGCGCGATGTTGAATGGGAGCATCAGCGCGTCGTGGTACGCGTGCGAATCGTTGATGTGTCGTACTCTCTCGTTGGAACGGCGCATGCTCCGGCGTGCTTCCATCCAGTATTCGGCGAAAGAGTCTTCCGTGCTCGGGTAGGACTTGTACGTTCTCTCGAGTTCCTCGTTGCTCATCAGCTGTTGATCGGGCCACACTCGCATCTTGACCGACTTTAGCTTGTCGCCGGCGACGCGCTTGCTGCGTCCGTCTAACCACTTCGAGCTGTTCACCTTCTCGACCGCAGCCGAGACGAGCCCCTCGAATCTGGCGCGAATTGAATCCATCTCTTCTTGCTTGATGCGGCTGGCGACATTCAGCGACAGGACGAGCACCCTGAACGTGCACTCAACGAGCGAGCCGCAGAACATGTTGCGGTACGCGTTCACCTTGTGCATGTCGCCGAAAAGCCGCAACAGCATGCGTGGTTCGGCGACGGGCGCGTACATCTGAACGAACATCCAGGCGTAGTGGCCGAGAATTTGCGCCTCGGTGTAATTCTGAAAGAAGCTACCGACGGTCTTCAGAAGGTTCTCATCGCTCAGGACCATATCGTCGTCAGCACTTAGTCGAGGACTCAGTGCAATGTTTCGCTGAAGCGCGGTCATCCAGGTGGCTGAGGTGATTGGCTGGGAGTGATTACCAATGCTTCCCAGAGGGAAAACAGCTGGCATTCTCATTTTAGCAAATACCAAACTATTCAGGTTGGTCAGTGCGGTGCCTTCTATATCGAGGGTCTCCTTGATGGTAGCTTCGAGCGAGGACTCGTTCATCAGTTCTGTGCTGTTAAGGCTCAAGTCTTTGTAGTAGCCCATCCAGTACGCACTATAGCTGCTGCTATCCTTTACGGATTCGTACTGGTTCAAGAACACGGGCAGTACTGATGCGGGCTTGAGAGTGAGGCGCCATTTGTTGGAACCTGGCAGGGCCAGCACGCGGACTTCAAGCCACAAGTACACTTGCCACTTGTACGCCAGTGCCATCAAGACGTCGAGGGCACCCCTGTTCTCTTGGGGCGGCTCCGGCCAGCTGAGGCCCATCTCGAACATCAGCGCACGGAACTGCTGCAGGTACAGGCCTCCGTGGTCCGCCGCACTCAAGCAGGACTCGTGCATGACCAGCGCCTTGGCTCCCGCGGGCAACTTCAGCGTGCCCTGCACGAGCAAGGTGCCAAATCCTGCCAGGCGGGACAGGGCTACGCCGTCGACGGGGGTCTTGACGTGCTCCCTGTAGTCCCCCGAAGGCGTCCACGCGGAGCAGACGTACGCGCCGAAATCCTCGCACGGGTCCATCTTCTCGTTCAGCCGGGCCGTCAGCAGGGTGGCATGCATTCGGCAGTGAACCGTGTCGCACAACTTGCTCCCTTCCGCGGGTGGCACGTACACCCTGAAGGCCACCACCAGGGTAGTGATGGCGGCCGCAATCAGCAGCAGTATCGCGGTGATGGTGATCCCAGCTATGACCGCGTTCCGCTCAGCTGAAGGAGGCACCAGCTGGAAGAGAATGTACAGTCAGTGCCCTTCACAGTGGATACATTTCACTTGCTTTGAGAGGTGTAAGGTGGCTCAGAGAAACGATAAATGGCCACATATACCCGTCCGCCCCGATTAGATTGCAGAACAGTATAGACAGGACCCTGATTTTAGAATGTCTCAATGGGCCGTATGTTTAACCACCGTGGCCGTCCGGGAGCTTCAGCTGAGCAGGAAAGGGTAGGGGAATGAACAACTTGTTAGGGTACGCGTACCAAAGGAGCCAACAGCCACTGAAAGCAAGAGAAACGAGGAATCTTGGTGGTTCTGATATGCAAAGCGGGAAAATTAATACCGTAATTATTTTTCGTTTGAAAAATAATTCAACACAAAACAGAAAAAACAGCGTTTTGAGAAAAATCCTACAATCGCGAGAAGTCACGCAAAAAAAAAATGAAAACGATCGACGATACAGCTCTCAAATGGGTGCCTTGATCCCAACGAAACGAAGGTAAGGACGGTGCATTATGCAGGGACGATTTTTGTAAAGCTCGGGATGTATATCTGTGGAGATTGCCCCATGCATGTCAGGTTAATCATATGTGGCGTCGACTTAATCTAAAGGATATCTATGAGCAAGTGTTTTAGTAGTGATTTTTCCTTGCCAATCATCTCCCGAGCTGCGTCCTAGTCGATGGCATGGACAGAGTCTTTATGCTGTTCTGCTAAAGCGCTGTATTGAGTATTGCCTTGGGCTGTGTCAATTTGGCGTTGCTTGATGATTCTCTTGAATTTTCCCCTCTAATCTAGGTAGGCAGCGTCACAATCACGGCAGGAAATCTTGTAGACAACTTCTGGGTTATACCTGGTGTTTCAGGGAAGCCTGCCACTCATTTTGAATAATCAGTTTTAGGTAAAAACACGCATTTTGCGTCATAGTAACACCGGTGTTGGCGGACACAAGAAAACAGGCGAATTATGTTAACTAGCAAATTGATTATTAAGTAAAGCCAAACAGTCCACTTTTAAACTATTACACATAGGTGCCTGGTTGAAATTAGAGATTTGTAGCTGCCCGTTAGTAATAGCTATATTAATTTTTATATCTTCAAAAAGGCAATTTACCCGCACCAGTGTGGCTCAACAGTTCTGCCAATTTCTCGCATATTTCGAAGCCGTGGTCCTGCCGTGCGCGAACGTACATGAGATCGCGTCACTCCGTGGCACACACGCCACGTGATCTCCTCTGGTGACGTAATCGCAGACTAAAATAGCGTCGGCGTTCAGGCTTCTCTGCAGTGCACAGCGACAGGCAGAGGCCGCAGTGATGACGTCACGCACTGCGGCGCCAAGTTTCCACCCAAGAAACAGTTGTTTCAAGGAAGAAAACGAATCCCATCGAAGATGAAGCTCACGGGACATTGTTTGCTGGCATGATACATCAAAGGCAGCGGACATCTGAAATTTCGCCAACAATGACATCCTTACGAATTCGCCCGCACTGCTCCATCGTAGTGAGGAGAAGTCTGAATATTGTCGCGGTTTTAATCAGTGATTACGTCCCCATATTAAACGCTAGCGCAGAACTACTTAGCATGCTTTAAATAGAGGCTTCGTACATTCAAATTCTTGAAAAATTCTTGAAACACTATTTCACCCTCCCAAAGCTGCAAACAGCTACACTGGGCAAGCAGTCAAAAGTGCTGCAGTACTCCCTGCACATCTTGCTGCGATAAAAGGACGATCACCTAACGTATTAAAATCCGGCCTTTTGATTCTACAAACGCTTTCATCTCTATCCTTATCAATGAATCCATTCAAAAACGTACATTGAGCTTCGTTCGACCATTATTGACTTCTTGTGCAGTAAAGAATGATTCAATGAAAATCTCAGTCTATTAGTTCAGTCGTTAAAGGTTCAATACGTTCTCTGGTGGTATTGCTGAACACGAAGTCAAATGCCTGTGAGTGAATTGAATCTTGGTGGAATTTAACTCGTGAATTAATTTCCCTGCGGCTAAATATATTCTAGTAAAGAAGGTCAGAACAAAGCCGCTGATTAATGTTGAAGTACAGACATTTGGGCAGTATTCATGGGACATTGACTATCAGCGCTGACACATTACTACAACACGAAAAAAAGCCTACTTGTACAGATTTCAAACACTGCTCTGACATTTTCCTGCAGTGTTCATCCAGTAGTGGCCACTTTAATGAACAAATCTTAGCAATTAAGCCTCTCACTGTGCTTGTAATAGGTTTCACACTAGCGCTGAAACACTTTCAGAAAGCTGCACTTACTCAAAACTTTCAACTGGTTATAACTTTTCAACCAGATGAGCTGAGTCAGATTAGATTAATAACATGGCATGCATTTGTGCTGTATTGCACTGCCCTATTCTCAGCCGTGTTACCTGTTCCTTTCTGAGTCGTTGGAAGCTGTTTGCTGTCGCAGTCTGTAGGTCAATCCCTGCTGTGTCATTTCACATTAATTTAAATTGGTATTCCAGGAATGTTTCACCGCGAGTTGCACATATATGTTTCGTTAATGTTTAAGAAGTCATTACAGTGGTGTTTGTGTGTGATGTCTTCAAGCTCCAGAAAAATAACATTCTGGACAGTTTGGTTTACTTATGATCTGAAGAAATGATGATACTATCATAAGTTTTTGGCCTTGCTTAGGAACGCACCAACCCTGCAAAACACGCCTTGGTTATATAGAAGTTTAATGCCTGCTTCCTAGGATGCATTTTGAGAGGTAAATATTCAGCAGATTCATTGCAAAATATACAGCATGTAGCTAAACGCGTTTGATTGCATCTAATCAAAAATTCAATAAAACACTAAGTGGATTCAGAGAGTTCGGCTAATAAGCTCTAAAATGCAACCCGAAATAAAGTTTCAAATAAAGCTCGGCGGCCAGCTTAAAATGGAAACTGAGTGAAAAAATTAACTGCCGAACCTGGTTAGAGAGCGAAAGCCATGGCGTATCGGGTAAGTAGACGCGTCTTGGCGCCTGTAACGTTGAGTGCGTTCCGTGCACTGAATAGGCAGCGCGCCCGCCCTGCCACCCTGGCAGGTAGAAGTTTAATGGTTGATCGCGAGATGTGGCTCACCCAATGAATTCTGAAGCCTATTCTACCACCCTCTACCGGCGAATCGAAAGGTCAAAGGTCAAGTGGTGCAACACCATGGTGGACCACATATGGTAAGGCCTATAGCCACACTGGACCTCTGGCTCACTTGAAGGTGAACCGGCAACGCACGGCGAAATCGGCTTTACCTAGCGCAGTGAAGTTTTCTCTTGAAAACTGTAATGAAAGAATTCAATTTCGTCAGGACCTACAGCCAAACTCAATGGTCTTTACATATCAACTCAATGCCCATTTGTCAGAGGGTCGGACCACTCAGTGCCCATGTGCCATGAAAGGTAATCAGAAGGTGTACATGTTTTCCCAACTCACCGCTAACCTCGAGACAACAGCCGCGGGCGAAGGGGGCGCTAAAGGACGCCACATGAACCCGCCAGCCGCGGGTGCCGGGACCGGCTTTTTGGTGGAAACCCAACTCGTCTCGCTGATAGACCGGAGCAAAGAAGGAGGGGCAGACGCGCCGCGCTTTTCCGGAGAAGGCGCCGGCCTCGTCAGGCGTGAGGCAGCCGGATCCCTAAAACCTCGCACCGACGACAGCCCCGACGCAGGTGACCGCTGGGAGGGGCTGCCCGAGGACAGCGACAAGTCCTGAGCGTCCGTCGTGTTTTGGCGTTGCTCCGCGAGCGAGATCAACGCGTTGCCACCGGGAGGACGGGGACTTGGCGCAGGGCTGCGTCGAAGGGAGTGGCCGGCGGCGGCACGACTTGACAGCGACTTCCCCCCGTGTGTTGGCGATGCTGCTGCGGAGGAAGTGTGAAGATGGCGTTGGAGGCTGAGAGCGGCGAGGGTTTGGACTAGTGATGACAATGGGTGAACCGAGCCACAGGCCTAGCTCACGTCTATGCTTCGCATTAGTCGTTTCGGTAATTATGTAGATAATAGGAAGCTTAGAGGGTTGCGCGGAGTAATCACGGTTATCTGCAGCCATATTATTTATGTATACAGGTACCACAAGAACAAGATTCAATGGCGTCTAAGATATGTATTTATACTTGTTAACGCAGCCCTTGAGCATGTATTTAAGGGAGTGTAGACACAAGATTATGCTTGCATGCTATCGTCTTTGTAACGATGCGTAAGACATTATACACGGATTCACCACGAGGCATAGACCCAGTGCCCAAGCACCAAAGCGCTGTACTGCAAGCGTACAATCACCTAAGAGGATCACATACTGCGCTTGTACATCTCCTTCCACGGTGAAGTGGGCAATGCACAACAACAGGATCAGAAGACCAGACGCCACACTTACAGCTACCTACATGGTACATTATCTACACTGCCACAGATTTCTTATGTGTGTGTGTCGGTAAGCGCAATTTTTTTTTCAATAAATTGTAGTTGCAAGTGCAGAAAGTAAATATGAGAATGTAATATTCTGTAAGTAACGTGTGTGCATCTTCGTCTCCACTGTGCCTCTGTTACTGTGGGCTGTTCGCTGCACCGTACGCCGCTGTTGGCTGCGGTCGCATCGCTTAGCGCAGCCTCCCACGTGGAGTTTTTCCCTCAGCCAGTTGCATCATCGGGGCAGCATCAAAGATGGTGTCGTTGTAAGCGTCAACAAAAGTATCCTAATGGGTAGAACTGATATCACCCCCCCCCCTCCCCCCACCCCAAAGAAGAAAAGGAATGTCATACCATGGCAACTTCCGCATTTTGATTGTTGATGTACAAAAAAAAAAAACATTCTGCGCACCTGTTACCCTGTGGTGTTTGCTGTCCCTAGCTATGTTGGCTGGCTTTGCGGCCGCAGGCTTCGCCACTGCTCCGGCCGCCTCTCCGTGTCGCCGCTGTTTCGGAGAGGTCGACGCGGTTGCTTTGCGGTTCTTGTTGCCTTCGTTTACGGCTTGTTCTACGGGCGCCGGCTTCGCCTCGGTTCCGTCCTCGGCAGCATGCACCTGCTCTTCCGAAGAGATCGGCACCAGAGCGCGATCCAGACGATGCTCTCGGTCGGAGCCTTCATTGCGAATGCTCCGTACGGTACTCCCCGCCACTGGGGAGTCAGAGGGAGCTTCTTTTTCTTCCGCCATAGAGTCCACTGCACAACGATAAGGCGCAAACACATGTTCTCGTCACGTACTGCAAAACGTCCGGCCCGAGTGACCAACAATTGATCAGTCAACAGCTTCTATCAGCACACTACATAATACAGCACAGCTCTCAAAACTCGAATTGGAAAAAAAGTTTCTGTGGACTATGAATACCAGTCGCAAACAAAAGTAAAAGGAAAATAACGGAAGGTGGCTCCCTGATGGCTTTTGAAAAAAACCCGGTTCCGAGGGTAGAATGCCTTAGTACAGGACAGCGCGAATCGTCGACCGACAGGCTATCTCCAATAAAGGATTTAATGTAGTGATGGTTGAGTCATACGATACATGAAAGTCAGCAAAGTCAGTCAGTAAGAATGAAAATCAGTCAGTTACCTACATGAATGTCAGTCAGTTACATCAATGTCAGTGTAGCAGCTGAATAACACGTACATTGTCAATCATTCTGCAGGCTAAACGAGATGAGCCAAGTGCAGTCACAGAGAAGCTATGCAAGTTACAAAAGCATGAGTTTGCATAAGCGTCGGAAAGGTCGACTCAGTAATGTGAAGAAGCTGAATAAAGTTTTTTTTTCCTACCTTTGATATTGTTCTCGTGCGTTAGCGATGACAGTGCATAAAAAAAACACTGGCATCATTCCTCCACGTTAACCCCAAAAGTTCGCTATGTCTCATTCTAGATACGACTGCAAGGCCAGGACAGCAAATCGAGCCTTACTTGTGCGCGGCGTTATATATCCTTGGAAACTCCCCCTACAGCCTTGTCAAGGCTGGCTCATTCGCCTTTCATCGCTCATTTAGTGCTTTAAATATAAACTAGCTCAGTGGACATAGCGGCAACATGCGAAGAAACCTACATATCTCGTGGCTATAAGTTTTAGTGGTATCTGATGGTCAAGCCTATTTTTAGCTTGCCTCAGATAAAATCAAACAAAAAAATACGGATGATTTAGTGTGGTGAGGCCAAATGCGAATTAGGTGCGCTCGCACTTCGTTTTTCACCTCGATTTCGGTTTTGTGTCGAGGCTCCGTTCTTGAAGGTAAAGCAGGCTTCTGAAAAAGATCATCAAAACCAATCAGTGGCGGCTTTTGTGCTAACGCACTGAAAAAGCTACCCCTCAAGGACATGGCGCGATAGCATTAATGGGTTCATGCCCAGATTTGCGGAATTGGTCATTCTGAACTTGAGATTCGTAGATCCCTGGGAGTTCTCGAACCACTCCTGGCTCAGTGGTGCAGCAGTTAAGAGATGCGCCACTGCTCTTCGATTGCAGGTGCTCCCAGCGGCGTGGGGCTCGTGAGAGCCACGTTGCTCGTTCCGAGCAACCTCTCGCAACAACTCATTAGTTGCACTACCAACTGCCACGGTGGGCAGTTTGCTCATAATCCGGTGGCCAGGTTGTTGTGACGTCACAAGGTCACGTGACATTGGTGGCCCACCTAGGGCAGGTAGCCCATCCCTTACAAAAATTTATTTAGACAGTCTGTAGACCGTCCATAGACTTCCGTCTATAAAGTCTATAGACTCTCTATAGGCAAACCCTAGAGAACAGTCTATAGGCAATACAAATCCTACAGGCAGTCTATATACAATCTATAGATTTATAGCCACACACTTTCAGCAGACTTGTCTATAGCCGGCCTATAGACTATAAATAGACAAAAAATATCTACAAGAAGGCAATAGAGTCTAAAGAAGTCTACAGGCTGTCTATAGATTTTTATAGGGGATGACCCGGTGGGCGCACAGAGGACGCTCTAGTGCTAGTGCTAACGCACTGAAACACCGTCACGTAACTCGCAGGCACGCGAGAGGAGGGAACAGCTGCTTGTCTAACGCAGTGAGAATGACGTCGTCGTAAATGGCGCTCGACTTATTAGCTTCGCAGTTCTTTGCCCGCATCCTAGTCGCTCTGAGTATCCACCCAACGACTTGTCGCGCATGAGAGGAGTAGGTGCCAGAGCGCCTACTGTTCGCACACAGGGAGCCGCTCACCTTCGGTGTGTACAACCCAGGAAGGGACGATGGCGGACCACAGGGGGAGAAAGGCAGGGCGTTGGATCAGCGAGGACTAGTGGTCGAAGCGACTGCACCGTGGGACGGGATTCTTCTTCTGCCTCGTCTCGAGATCGCACCCGCTCATGCCCGCGGCGCGTGATCGTACGGAAGACGAGATCGCGCTAGGCTGCTGTTTTTTTTTCACTCTGACTCAGTTAAGAAAGGACGAAGAATCAGCTTGGGCTAGTTGGTATCGCATCTTCAGGTAGAGCGCAGAAACCAGGGCGAGAGACAGGCGTAATACACGCAATATTTGCCGACCTTACACAACATTAGGCTTGTTATACATCAATTAAGCTATTTTTATACGCAATGTTTCTGCTGTGCGAAAGGACGAGGACGAAGAACGATGCACTTACGACACGCACAATGCCGTTATGTTGAGGACAACAACAAGCGTAGACATTCAACTTTATTTGATGAATAAATACAACAGATATACACGTGTTCTCAATGGCACACCTGCAATCTGAACTAGGTTATAGCCCCTGGTTAGGTTCTAAGGAATGACAAGTGTCCGAAAAAGGATCGAAATAGAAAAATAAGAAGTGTCATGATAAAGAGAGAGAGACGGGGTGTATTGACGGGAAAGGCAGAGAGGTTTTGCTAAAAAAATACATATCATCGGAACAAATTGTTGCTCTGCGGAAACAAACACATGACTGTCTCATGTGGTCAGCAAAGTAGCAACTCGCAGTGTGACATCAAAAGATTTCGAAACTATCAAAAACCTCAAGTTCTGGTAACAAGGAATGGCGCGGACTAAGACCCCGAGTAAAAAAACGCTAAAATTCATGCAAGCTCAAGAATATTTCGCCAAATGGACGAGAACACAATTAAAAGCGCACCAAGCCATAGCTAAAGCCGAACAAGAAAACAAGTGGCCAAGTCTACAATAAAATAAAACAAGAGAAAAAACTGGAACGTCGTTCAGAACATAAAGTCATCTTGAAATAAATAAAGGAAGGCGTACAAATTTCAAAGACATAAATAGCACAGCATCGTTCAGAATATATGAATGTATAATGTACTAGAAATGTATTAGAAATGTATTATAATGTATTAGAAACTATGCCACCTATATAAACTCGGATTAATAAGAAATAATGACGCCATAACTATGCTATGCTTTTGCATAAGTGTTAATTCTCTTCAATCGGGCGCAATTATGACACCCTGTCAGGGGGACGCCCAACGAAATTCTGGCGACATTGGAAACCTGCACGAAACCGTACAAAAACGAAAGTTCTTTGGACGATATGGAAATAGAAGGCTGAATTATGCAACTGTCAATGGTGCCAATGTTTCGATAATCAGATGCTCCCATTTGTATTTTGTCCTTGCCTAGAACTGCGCCTTCTGAAAGTGGGGAACGCAGTTGCGTTACTGCAAATTCTTGCAGTTCTTGCAGTGCACCAACTAGGGATTCCCCTGCATTATTTTCCACTTTCAAACTGTGCTTTCTTGCTCTTCCATTCAAAACACTTAACCGCCTGGCCTAACGTACACGTGGCAACACCACTCCCGATATACAATCGGTGAACCTTCTTCCATGTTTGGGAGCGCATGAAATCCCCTTTGCATCTTTGATCATCGCTCACAGCTTTGCCAGTTTGCATGGGGCTGAAAATACAAACTTGGCACCGAACTATGGCGCGCTTTCTTGCCGTCATATTCATTCGCTTACCTTTCCCAGACCGTCGCCGCTGTCATACGCCCATCAGATTTCTGTAGAGTTGGAACTGAACAGAAATGAATTGAAATTTCATTCCGCAAGAACAGAATTTTGCAAGAAACTCAGGCAAAGACTGTGAGGGCAACTTGAGGAGCCCAGACTCCCCCTGACAGGCATCATAATTGCGCGCGGTTGAAGAGAATGAACACTTATGCAAAAGCATAGCATAGTTATGGCGTCATTATTTCTTATTAATCCGAGTTTATATAGGTGGCATAGTTCCTAATTATACATTCATATATTCGGGATGATGCTGTGCTATTTATGCAAGTCTGCAGTGTGGCTACAATATGAGACTATTCAGGCCAGGCGTACAACTCTTTGTTGCAAGATAGTAAGTTTGTTAATGCTTCCAGCTGATTTATAGACCATACAGTAAACGCATAGTTCACTAAGGAAAAATAAAGATATATATATGATTATATTATCAAGGCTGGGGAAATAATAGCAATGGCGGCGCATAATGCCGGTTGTCCTAGATAGTTTATTATTAATGAATTTCATGCGGTCATCCCATGCATTGTTTTCTGAGATGTGACACTCCCAATGACTTAAATGTGTTTACTATTTCAATTTTGGTGTTGTTAAACAACATTGGAGGCAACTGAACATATCTGTGGCAGCAGGGGTCAACTATAACAGTCTTGGTCTTATCAATGTTAAGGTTTAGGCAGGTTATTTGAGCTCATGTATTTACTTTGGATTATCTCCTATTAGCTCGAGCAGCCAAACCGACACGCCAGTAGCTTGAAAATAATGAACCGGTACTATCACATCAGTAACATATCATACTACATGTAGAACTCACAGGATTACCCTTATACCTATTTTTCTGTAAAATTCATCCCTTACGTAATACCCCTTGAGGAGTCTTTAAGCTAATAAATTGAGTAAACCGAACGCACGCGTAACACCCATATCTTTCAGATGCTCCTGTAGACGTCTGTCAAAAGACGGCTGAGAAATGTCGCTTAACACAGGAACTATGCTTGATCCTGATTTTACATCGAAAGCTGTTAAAGCTTTTGTTTAGCCATACAGCCCTACATTCTACCGTGGAGTCTACACAGTAAGCCCCGTAAGCACAGTAAGCATAATGCGTTCATTACTCGTTGAGAATTTAACTCACATAATGGTGTTTAATTTCATTAATTAAATCAGTGCGTGGAAAAGTGGAGAGAGGAAAACAAACCTCTCAAAGTTTATGGGAGAGGATGGAGAGGGCAAGTGCTGGAGGGAAAAGAGAGAGAGAGAAAAGGGTTGGGAGGCGACGGGTAGACAGATCAGATTTTACTAATTAGCATGAGCACGGCTAGGCTTTCTCTTACCGCTGACGATGTAGATTCCACAGCCAAATGAACGGCTAAACGCCTAGACCAAATCTATTACAGCTTTCGCTTGTTTATGCTCTAAGCCGGTAAGATTAGTTCTACAAATTTTCTGGATATGGTACTGCCCGTTGTGGTGGGCACCTGTCGATTTCAGATAAAACTCTAAGATTTCCAAGGATCTTCGAGTGTTGAGGCCAATTAAATTTTAGAACCTCAATTCCCCATGAAGCCCCCCGCTTTTCCTGATGGCGGCGGACCTGGTCATATTTCGCCCATTTTTCCTGCGGCTTTTTTTCTATTTTTATCCTTGTTCGCACGCTTGTCCTTCTTGAGCACTTAATTATTCATGCGTTTTGATTTTGTTAGATTAGATTGCCCTAAATGCGCTTGTACGCGTTATATGCGCCTTGTATTGCTTCATGAAATAAAGTTCAAGATCTGCGCTTGTGCGTGTGTCGCAAGTGTATCCTTCTTCGCTCTCGTCACTTTCGCTCAGTATATATACATTCTTATACCTCCTCCACGAAGGAAAGCCGTGGACATGGGACAGAATTCATAGAAAGCGGGTATGTTATGGCCCCTTTGTTATGCTGAGTTCTTTCCTCATCAGCGATATGGAAACAGCGTTTACACAGTGTTCACATAGCCTATCATTTCCGGCGTCCTCAACAACTTCGGGCACCAGCTTTACATTTTGTTTACAAAGCACTTAGCTTCGTTGAAAAAAAAAAGAAAGGACAAGTTTGGGTCCGAAAAGAAATAAATCCACTAATATGGTAAAGCGACAGGCGGATGATGAAGCATGTAGCTGTGTGTGGCTCCACGACCCATCCTTGGTTTCAGTAAGGAGCCATGAAGTCCCTATAGTGCAATAATTCCTCTTTTTGCATTTCACTTGCAGCGATATCGGGCGACCGTATATTGATAACCAGCCGGTGATCTCGAGTTTCTCAGAAGAAATGCTTACGTTCTGAGCCACCATATATGTTAGGCTGGAAAACATGTGGATCAAGATGGACCGCCTGAATTCAACTGCCATTATTCGCTCCCAGACAAGGGTACTGGTGCCGGAGGTGGCGAGGCTTATTCTCGTCTCAGAATTGCCATTTCAAAGGCTCCAGCCTAACGAACTCTACTGATGGTAGAGAAGTAGGAAGAGCCATTACTGGAGACAGCAGGCCGCTAATAACGTGCCTTCTCGCTGATCACGAGTCAAAAACGAAGCATATGAGTGGGCGCTGTGATAAGCGCGCGTCCTGCTCAGGCTCGCTAGAAACCAAAGAAATATTTCTGTGGGTGGCCTTGTCGGGATCTTGGAGCACCTAAATGAGGGTCCGTAACAGTGATAGACTATAAATCTGTGACATCCGTAATAACGAGATGAAATCAGTGAAAGCTGAATACTGAGGAATCGGAGGCCAAAGAGACCCAGAAGCCGTATTTTGTAATCATACCCATCGTTTCAAACTGGACAGTTTCATCCCTGACACCAACACGCACACCGTTGACGTGATGTCCCGCCCTTTCGCTCAGCCTATTGCAACAACTCAGCAATAGGATGGCAACGCACCTTTCACAAATGAAATTCCAGTTGAGTTTCTGTCTAACGGTTCCATCACTCAACTTCAGATACTACTTTTATTGGCGATAGCACATTATACTGGAGCAAGGACAGCTAGCAAGTCGAGTACTGAGGCGAACAAAAAGGCCAAGATAAACTTGTCAGTGCCTTTCGACCGTGCAGGAATATCATATTATATCACCAAACACAAGGAAAACGCTAATTCATCCGTATGAAATAATATTACCCGAAAAAAAAAACGAAATCTGCGTTCTGAAATAAACCCCGAGAAAACTCCGCCGAAAAATTAAAAAAAAAATAGAAACCGGAAAGCCCAATCCTTAGCTACATCCCTACGCCATGTCATCTTGACATCGTGAAACGTGTCTTCATCGCTAGCTGGAGAGCATTGTTCATGTAATACAAGTTGGGACGTAGGCTTCGGGTATGATTTCGGGTAACCGACTACTGCAGAAGCTGGGGCCATCTCGATAAATTCGTTTCGGCAACCTTCCGAACTTAAGCGTGCGAGAACTTTTCTGAACAGTCATGATGGAACGAAAGTGCGAAAAATTTAGCTGGTGAGATTAAGCCTAGTACAGCATAATAACACGCGTGCGGAGCCTAGCTGCAAGGTTAGGGTGCCTCGATGGGCTGGCGCAGCTTCCCAAGCAGAGGTGCTGGCTCCGAGACACCCTACGAAAGCTTTCACAAGCTACGTTCCGGGCGCCATCTGATGCTCAAAGAACGAGGTCACGCCGATTCCGTCTTCTACTTTTACCCAGATGTGCTCCGAGATGGAGCCACATGTCTAGAGGCGTAGCTGCCCTAAGTAGGACAGGTTACGAAGCGTGTAGCACACTGCACGGGAAATCTCCTCGTCGGTGCTTTTGCCCTAGGAAGGCAGCGTAGGCGAGCATCTCTTCTGGTGGCTTTTGAGCGCAGTATGTTTGGCGGTGGCGTCATTTGATATCCAGCGAAACTTCCTCAGTGCCGGACAGCAGCAAGAAAGGCTCTATGAAATGGTAGATAGCGCAATCACTGCTCTTCGCAGAGAGCGCGAACCTAAGAAGCGGTTACATCTCATCGTGCTATATTTATTCTTGCAGAACCTGCAAACGTAAACGTGCATTGTTTTTGTCGCTGCTCATAAACAAGCACTTAATTTTTAATGACAAACTGAACAAAAAACTGATAGTTTCACATCGAAGATTGCGCAGTTGTTTCACTCAGAAGTAGTAAGCAGAAACCCCAATGCAAAAAAAAAAAAGACTACGCTATGCTGCGTCAAGCATGGTGCTCAGTGACAGGACGCCTTTCACCTCTTGCTTAATCCCTCCCTACTCGGTACAGTGCACGTGTCTGCACACTGTCCCATGAAATTTCTTTACGTTGTGTCTGCTGCCCCGCCTTTCCTTACTGCAACTAATAACGTCCTATACCGGTGGGCAAAGAGCGTACGAGAGGTGAAACACAAGAAGGCGCCCCTGTTGAAAATTGGCTGGTTTTAACGCGATGGTGTTAAGGGTCCCGTTCGGCCAAAAACCTGGTGTTTGTCGGAATTTTGACAGTCTTTTACGTCGCCAGTCAGGAACACTACCTTCACGCCACCAAGGAACGTTATCGCGTAACAGTCTTAAGTAAAATTAAATGTGTCCCACCCCCTTAAATTTTCTCTTTTTAATGAAAGGCGCAGTAACTTTCTCACTTCCCGGTGAACACCTCAACCACGCTGTGAGGGAATGAAGGAAACAAGGTGGAAGCGAATAAAAAATTTGGTGAGATTCAACCCGGATGGACCTAGTATACGAGCGAAAGCAAAGCCGGTGGTATTTATAGCGAAAAATGGTGTGATGCCATTGCTACGTCATCGCATGACGTCACATCAGGCGATGCGAATCTCATCTCTAAAGATCAAGGTCAGACCCGCCGCGGTGGCTCAGTGGTTAGAGCGCTCGGCTACTGATCCGGAGTCCCCAGCTTCGAACCCGACAGCGGCGACTGCGTTTTTATGGAGGAAAAACAAAACGCTAAGGCGCCCGTGTGCTGTGCGATGTCAGTGCACGTTAAAGATCCCCAGGTGGTCGAAATTATTCCGGAGCCCTCCACTACGGCACCTCTTTCTTCCTTTCTTCTTTCACTCCCTCCTTTATCCTTTCCCTTACGGCGCGGTTCAGGTGTCCAACGATATATGAGACAGATACTGCGCCATTTCCTTTCCCCCAAAAAACCAATTATTATTATTATTATTATTATTATTATTATTATTATTATTATTATTATTATTATTATTATTATTAGATCAAGGTCAACGATGAAAACTCTAAGGTCAAGGTCAAAGTTCACATAACCGCTGGTCAGAAGTCATACTAGTTGGTAATTAGATTTGCCCCCATGCCATACTTGGCATATCATGGTTAAAGCAGAATGTCTGAGTCTTAGTCTGACCTTGCTAGGCTTTGAAGGTCACATCGACAAACCGACGCTAAATGAGGAGTTGTGCCTAGCATAGTAGAGCTTCCGCTCTAAAAATTCCAGAGACGCTGAACACCCGGCCCATCACAGAATGCGAAAGCATAAAATGAACACTGGTTCACGCGGGTAACTGCGGAAACGAGGGGGTCGACCGTCTATCTTGAGGTTTAACCAATCAGGGGACGGGAGACCTCTCGGGAAGAGACGCGCCCGCTGAGGCGCCTCGCTCGTACGCGGAGATCACAAACATTTACCGCGAGCTAAGATGCACGTATCCCGCCCCTTGCCCCGACCTGGACAGGGCGAAAGCCACGACACTAAGACGACTACAAACAAAGGCCATTCTTAGCCCCTACCGATTATGTTTCGTCGCAAAAGGTGAGTATGACCCTGCATGAGAGAGAGAGAGAGAAACAACTTTATTGCCATAGATTGGCGGGATTTAGGGCAGGTGGGCTTGGTGTGGCCCCCAGGTGGGGGCGACTTCCTGGGCCCACGAAATGAGTGCCAGTTGGATGCTCTTGTCTGGCCTTTTGAGGAGTTCGTTCCATCCATCTTCGGAGGGAGCTGGCAGTAAGGTTCGAGGGGGCGGATTTCCCGCGCAACCCCAGAGGATGTGAGCCTGGGTGGCGATTTCTCCCTGGTAACAATTTTGGCAGACGGGGTCGTATTCCCCGTCTGTGATGAGTGAAAGTCTAGAATGGCTAAGGATAGAGTGTGTCTGCAACCTGCGGAGCAAGGTGGCTTGCGCTCGGTTCAAGTCGGGGTGTGGAGGCGGGAACTGGCGTCTCATCTCTCTGTAGAGGTTGGTAATTTCGGCAAAGGTCTGGGGAGCCTCGGCAAGAGCGTCTGGGTCCGTGGGGCCGGCCGCCCGGTTGGTTAGTCCTCGGGCTAGTCGGTCGACCCCTTCGTTTCCAGAGTTTCCCGCGTGGGCGGGTACCCAGACCAGGTTGATCTTATGGTCGGGAGTGCAGCCGCGAAGGATGCGTGCAGCGGGGTGGCAGATAAAACCTGCCGAGTAATTTTGTATTGCTCTTTTGGAGTCGCTGAGGACTGTGCGCGTACGTGGGTCAGCGATGGCCAGCGCGATGGCGGTTTCTTCTGCCGCTGTCGGAGAGTGAGCTACTACTGTGGCGGCGGTGACGAGAGTAGACTGTGGCGTGGCTGCACAAGCCACGTATGTGTTTGCACTTTGCCGTGCAGCATCTACGTATATTGCGTGTTCGTCGGCAAGGTATGTGGCATCTAGTGCTTGGGCTTTCAGCTGACGGCGCGTATCATGGCGGCCAGGTAGCATGTTTTTGGAGATTGGTTTTATAACTAGGCGGCTATAGACCCCTATCGGAATGGGCGTCGTGGGGTGGACGTCGCCTATGGGGTTGATGTTGAGACGGTCAAGTATGAGCCGCCCGTGTTTAGTGCGGGAGAGGCGGTGGATTTGGGCGGTCTTGTGTGCCTCTATGAGTTCTGTGAGCGTGTTGTAGATGCCGAGTTGGAGGAGGTGCTGTGTGCTGGCGTACTGAGGTAGCCCCAGTGCCGCTTTGTAAGCTGAACGTATAATGCTGTTCACAGCTTCCTCGTCCTTCCGGCGGAGGTGATAGTAGGGGTAGGAGTAGACTATCCTGCTAATGAGGAAAGCTTGCGTGAGCCGACAGAGGTCATCCTCCTTCATACCTCTGCGGCGGGTGCTGATGCGGCGGATAAGGCCGTTGATCTGGTTGGCTGTGGTGCGGAGGCGCTGAATGGCCTCCGAGTTTTGCGTGTTGTTCTGTATTAACATACCCAGAACGCGAATAGTGCGGACCGGAGGTATGGGATGTGTGTCGACTTGAAGCACAATAGGTTCTTGCGGGTCGGGGACAGGCAGGCGAGCTCGTCTGTCCCTGATGACTAGTAATTCGGACTTCGTGGAGGAGCATGTAAGCCCGTTCGCCTGTACAAAGGAGTGTACTTTATCGATTGCTGTTTGGAGGGAGTTTTGGATTTCCCCGTCAGAGCCAGAGTTGGTCCACAAGGTAATGTCGTCGGCATATATTGAGTGTTTAATGTGAGGTATCTTTTCCAGGAGCAGAGGGAGGCCTCTCATTGTAGTGTTGAAAAGGAACGGAGATAGGGCTGCTCCTTGTGGTGTTCCTCGGGTGCCTAGTGTGATCTTCTCACTGTGGAGGTCTGCAATATGAAGTTCTGCTGTACGGTTATGAAGAAAGTCGGCGATGTAGTTGTAAGTGCGAGTGCCTACATTCATTTGTGAGAGGTTTGCCAGGATGGAAGCATGTGACACGTTGTCGAAAGCCTTGCTGACATCTAGGCTTAGGATGGTTCGTGTAGCTCGGATGGGTCTCGGATCGAGGATGTCGTGTTGGATTTGCCACATAATGTCTTGAGTGGAGAGGCCGGTTCTGAAGCCGATCATAGTGGGGGGGAAAAGGTCCTCTTGGTCTACGTGAGTGTGGAGTCTATTGAGTATGACGTGTTCCATGACCTTTCCCAGGCAGGACGTGAGCGAGATGGGCCGAAGGTTGCCCAGCTCGAGTCGTTTGCCTGGCTTAGGTATGAAAATCACTTTGGCATGCTTCCAAGTGTCTGGAAGGCGACCCTCATGCCAATGTTGGTTGAAGAGGTCCGTGAGTGCTTCGACGGACTGATCTTCGAGGTTACGAAGCATCTTGTTGGTTATGTGGTCGTCGCCAGCGGCCGCGGTGGTTTTAATCTGGTTGAGGGCGGCGCGGACTTCTCCTGCCGTGATGTCGGCGTCCATGTTGGTGTTCTGAGCACCCGTGTATCCTGAAGGGATGGGAATTTCAGTGGAAGTGTTGATGTATTTGTCTTTCAGGGTAGCGAGGAGTTCCTCATTTGTTCCCTGAAAAGCGTGTATGACACGGGTGAGGTTCTTGTGAGATGTGGATTTGGTGTGAGTTGGGTCCAGTAAATGTCTGAGCAAGAACCACGAGTTTTTGCATCCTAACTGGCTGTTAAGACGGTCGCAGGTTTGATGCCATTGCTCCTGACTCAGTTTGACGGAGTAAGCTTCGATCTCTCGCTCGAGGCGAACGAGACGGAGCTTGAGGGGTCGATTGTGCTTTTGGCGGAGCCAGCGAGCCCTAAGACTGCGCTGGGCCTCCCACATGTGTATTAGTTTGGCGTCGGGAGAGGGGCCATCCTCGCATGCCCGCACTGCGGTGACGGGACGCAAGCCACCCAAGACCATATATTATGGGAATGCGCTAGGAAACCCCCTCCGACGACACTCTTGCCAGCTCCCTCGGCGAAGGAATGGGACAAGCTCTTGGCCAGTTCAAGAAAAACAACGAAGCTGGCTCTCATCACGCGAGCTCAAGAGGTCTCTCCCAAGTGGAGGCCACCCTGGACTCGCCAAAGCCCCGACTAATCCCATCCCTTTTGTGGAAATAAAGTTGTAACCCCCATCCACCTCCAACGATAATAAATTTTTCGGTTCAAATCAGCCGCTGGTTCTTACGATTTACTGCACGCTTGAGAGATGGCGCTTCCAAGCGCCCATTCAAATCTTCCTCCGTTCTGTGCGATTTGTTGCATGCTCGCGAGATGGCGCTTAAAATCTCCTATTTTTTGGGTTTGTCCGTGCGTTCAAATCTCCAATCAAAATATGTTTCATCATCATCATCATCATGATCATCATCATCATCGGTTTTCTGACTTTTCCGCATGCTCTTTTTGGACTAACTTGCTCACGGATGGAAGATGCAGGATGACATCCAAAGTGCAGCATGAGAGACAGTTTATAACTCGGGTTGGTAGATGGTTTGACTCCCGACTAATGGTTGGCGCAAGTTACCAGCAGCAGTTCTATGCTAGATATCGCGCAGATTCGGACGCGATCAGTCGTGCACTTGTCCGACAATTTTGGGGCCCACAGTCTTTGCAAAACGCCAATGCATACGTTGGTTTCCGGATCGACTCCTGACCTATGGCTGATGAAAGTTGTGACTAGTAGTTCTGGGCTAGATCTCATGCATATTCGAATTCAATTAGTTCCGCAATTATGCAACAATTTGGGGGTCCAGAATTTTTGCCCCCAAAACCGCCGCTTGACCGAGTATGACAGCGACACTACGCCGGGGAACACCTCAACGGGCTTTTGTATAAAATTAAGGGAGACACTTCATCACTGATTAGGTGTCACAGAGCGAAAGCATAGAGTATCGCCGTGCGCCCTTGTACACTACTACACAGCGGGCATTGCCCTGAGACTTTGCGCACATTTCATTTAATAGGCACCCATGCATGTGTTGGCTGACGGTTCGACTCGCGATTGATGGCTGTCTGAAGTTACTACTAGCAGTTCTGGGGCATATCTGGCGCAGATTCGAACGCAAGCAGTCCCGCATTTTGTGCGAAAATTTGGTGGACCACAATATTTGGGCCAGAATAAATCACTAAGTAAGATGGCGCGTCCTTTCCCGGTGTATATATCCACATGAGCAAGCCAAGTACACAGTTCTTGTGGATGAAACCTAATGAACTCCGCTTTCCAATTCCATTCCAATTCTATTATAATTCCAAATCCATTTTTCTTCAAAATTCTCCCAAGCTGTGACAACGCCGGCGGACGGCAGGTTTTTGCTCCAACGAGGCTTCTGTGCTACCGCAAAATAATTTCCACCATCTAGGGATTTTATACGTGCACCGACATCACACAGCACATAGGCGCCTTCTGCATTTCGCCTCAGTCGAAACGCGGCCGCCGCAGCCGGGTTCGAACCCGGGAGCCGGGTACACGTGCTCAGTAGCCGAGCGCGCTGATCACTGAGCCACTGCGGCGGGTGCCCATGTGTTAAGTGATGGATGGCGCAGTAACTGTCTAACTTCTCGGTGGACACCTCAACCGGGCCGTAAAGGAAGGGACGAAGGACGGAGTGACAGAATAAAGAGAGGAGGTCTCCAAATCGTTCCGGACTGGTCGCATTCGAATCTGCGTGCGATCTAGAACCGCATCGGTCAGGAGTCACTGTCAACCAGTGTCGAGCAAGAAATATGGCGAAACCAAGAGGCTTTTGCCTTGCAGTGGGCTTAGTCATGCTGACGATGAAGATGATGATGATGATCGGTGCAGATCGACTAAACCAAAATAGGTGTCTTTCACGTGGGCTATCCTTGCTGGAAGCGCACTTTCTTAGTTTAGTATGCGCACAAAGAGAAACCCCCTTAACTTTAATAATCCATCCACCTTGAAGACACTGGATTGATTACAGAAAGATTTCCTCATACAACACTGCTGTGGCAACCCAACACATTCGCGGAAGCCATACAAGTCCGTGAGACGCTTTCCGCGTTCCTAGACTGGCCATAGAAGAGGGCAAATTTGGGCGACTTCCAGTTTTAGCAGCCTGATTCAACGTCGTTCAACAGCAACTATAACGGCCTACATACGCACTTAACGTGCTCATCCCGCCGTTGTTGAAGGCGTTATTCGTCCCTTCCTAGTTCACCACACTCATTCTTTTATTCGCTTCCACCGGAAACCCCAGTTCCTTTGTTGTCGCTCTCTCCATTTCGCAACCGCCGAGGTGCGTGGATGAAAAGAATAAGCGATGCTCCGGAGAGATGGCCGCGCGGCCACGATCGCCTTTGCCAACGTTTCGCAACCAAGCGTACGCCGGCCCGTTCGACGTTGCTGTGCTGGACGTGTTTTCTTTTTAATAAACGCCATAACGGCAACAAAGAGCCTCCGTGATTCCCTCAGGACTCGAGAACAATGGCAGCTCGCGCGCAGCCGTGTGTGCGTGGAATACGTCCTAGAGCGTGTTTCGAGGAATACAGGAGGCTGCTGCTGGCTCAAAGACCCCCGTGTCACGGAGCCGGGCCTAATTGGCTGCTGGCCGCCTCGCGACCTCTTACGCCCTGCGCCTAAGGCCACCCCCTTGTCCCCGGTCGGTCGGTGCTCTTGCGGAAACGAAGTCCTAGCACCCGCGGGTCGCGTAAGTAAAACCTGCAGTGTGGCATGCAGGCTGCAGCACGCGTCATTGTGTGAGCGCGGGCGTTGCTGCCAGCCCCAGCTGCCCGGAAAATGTGCTAGTCGCGCGTAGGAAGCTTCTTCGCCGGAAACTACCCGGTGGTTCCGAGGTGGTTGCGTCTTGCAACGTGCAGCGAGCGCTTGACGAGAAAATTGCGCGTGAGGGCCGTGGGCGTCCAGTTGCTCAACAGTGTTCCTCCTGCACAGGTATACAAGAGTCGTGCCCGGGAAGTAGCTGCAGAACAAGAAAACAACGCCGAAAAACTCCACGGGAAAAATTGTTCTTCAGTTGTAGTTCACACTTTGATGCAATTGTGCTGTGCGGTGCGTCAACGCACGCTGTAAAGAACTCAGGTAGTCGAAGTAGACCCCGAGTCCTTCACTGCGGCGTCCCTTATGGCGCATGCGCAGCTTCGGGGCGTTGGCCATACCATACCATGCCATGCCATGCCATACCATACCATACCATACCATACCATACCATACCATACCATACCATACGATACTATACCATAACGTAACATAATGTAACATAATGTATACATAACATAGCATACCATTCCATAAAAAAAAAAAACTCCGATCCAGTAACCCCTCAAGACGACGTTTCGGGGCCAGTCCGCCCTGAAACGTCGGTTCTCTCAGCGAACTTTGATCGGGGTGCCACGTTCTGATCCTTCTAATACCATCTACCATACCAGTGTTTTTTTTTTAATTACGCTGTCCTTAGAGAGAGCTTCTTGCGCGCTTGTCCTGTGTCCGTCGTTTCAGTTGTCGTTTTTTCCTTGTGTAGCGCGTTATTCCCATCAAATGCACAACCACCTAGCCCACATTGCTCCCTTGCTCCCTGAACTTATTATTTTTCTTTTACAACTTTTAACGCTTTGTGGTACGCAGTTCTTAACGCTAAGAAATCATTCCTTTGTCGCACATCCACATCAGTGACCTGCGTTTATTTCATTTCAAAGAGGTTGTTTTCATTCTCTTTATGCCGTTATGCACAGATACCGTAATATAGAATGGAGTGCTTATAAAGCTCCCGGCTTCGAATCGATTCCTATAGTTCATTCTTTGCTTAGGCCGGACAATGAGATGCCTCGCAATCATAACGCTGAGCATGGTCTTTAAGGGCATCAGCACGCAAGAGACCTTGTGTGCTTGCTGTAACAACTCTACGTGCCGCCACTGCACTTCGAATGAAGCACGTACGTCAAGTCGCATTGCAGGGACGGATATAGGTATTCGGTCGTCGACCTGTAAAAACAAAAGTGTGATGTGCAGCACTCCGTAGTAAACACCAGTTAATGTAGCAAGTCGTCTGCTTAGACGTTGAGTGCCGACAACTGGCTCGACCATCTAACATGAGCGGAGATGAGCATGAAGTGCAGAATAAGACCTGACTTAGAGGAATAAAAGTGATGGATCTCTGTTGTCACCGCACTAGTGATTTTGCAAAAAAAAATTGCAGAAACGGCAATATTGATCGAAAATAAGGAAAGCGAAGAAAAAACGCAAGGTTGACAGAGTGGTTAGTTGGGAAGCTGTTTTCGTTTATTTCAGGATTATAAATGGGTTAAGAAAGAGGAAGGAGGAGATAGAGAGAGAAAGAGGAATATGGAAGGCAGGGATGTTAACTAGAAGGGTGTTCTGGAGAACAACCACCTTCGTATGTTTTGTAGGGTTCTCTTATAAACTAAAATAAAGCAGTGGCTGTGCTCGACTTCTGCTTTCACGGCTATGTTTGTTTACAGTCGGAATCAGTATGAAGGTGATAACTTTAGGGCTAACCTGCTCGGATAAAGTGCTGTGCCGTAGTTTGTACTTGCAAGAAAAGTGTGCAGAATATCTCATTCGTCCCTGTGTTTTCACCACTTTTCCGAAGACTGAAGGATCGTCAGAGCAGAACAAAACAAACAAAAAAACTGGTTTTTGTTTGGCTGGCAAGAGGAAGCATTAAAGGCCGGAGAAAGTAATAAAGCGCAGCGCACATGTTGAAGATGTGTTCGGTCGGATTATCACTCAAGTCATAAGTGAGGCGCAGCGGAAGCAGCTGCTACTAAATGATGCATGCACATGGGAGTGTACGGCGTGTACTGGGGGTATACCCACGAAATGGTTAGCTTTGGAGCCGGCTCCCTTCTCCGCGGTTCACCGCCGCGTGACGTCATCCGGCTTGACGGCACTCGGCGAAGCGACGAATAGCGCGCGGTGAACCGCGGAAAAGGAAGCCGGCTCCAAAGCTAATCATCTCGTGGATATGCCCGCTGGACGTGGTAGTGCAACGCTTTGGATTAAATGCGACCGACGTGCACTGACATCGCACTTCACAGGGGCGTCTTGCGTTTCTGCCCCCGTAGAGACACCGCCGCTGCGGCCATGGTTTAATCTCGTGACGTTGGAATCGGCAGCCGGACTTGACGCCAAAGCCACTAAGCCACCACGGCGGGTACTTGTCAGGGAGGAGCGGGCGCAGCGGACAGCATTAAGGGAGCATGTGCTCCATGCCAGGCTTTTGGTTGAAAGCCGATATTCAGGTCTGCCCAGGTAACACAGCATAACACAAACGCATTGAAAGTTGCACCTTACAACGATCACCACAGCATGTGCAGTATAAACTGAAGATAACGTAGCTAAGCCCGAGACGGGTCGCAATAAACTTAGTGTCTTATTAAAATGCTGTAGAAAATTACATAATTATCAAAATTTATTGATCAGTGGGAAGTAGGCATCATCCTAATGTACGGTGTACCATATGGCGGCATTGAAGAACCGCTAAAGGACGAAGGAAATCTGAAAGGTTCTCAGAATTCTCGCCTTCATCCAGGGCGAAGGAGTGACAGCGATGGATGATTGTGATGAAGCACTGCAACGGATAGATGATTGCGATGAAGAAGGTGTGGCATCGATAGATGACTGTGATGAAGCACTGCAGTGGATACATGATTGTGATGAAGAAGGTGTGTCATCGACAGATGATTGTGATGAAGCACTGCAGCAGATAGATGATGATTGTAATGAAGGAGGAATGACACCGATAGATGATTGTGATGAAGCACTGCAGCGGACTTCACTCTACGAAGCCACGTGTCTCTGAACTGTCACCTGAAAGCTGTGCCTCGTTAATTTACTTCGGACTCTGCTTTAACATGTAACACTTCTTTGCTATGTAACCTTGAAAGCGCCGCACTTGTGCCAGTTGAATGATTCAACCGTTTGCACTGAACTGACAATTTACGGGGTTTATTCGATTAAACCTTATATGCGAAATCATACTGAGGAGCCTAGCGATGCATCTTTTTTGTGTTTTTCCCCCAACCCTGCATTTGGATGAAAACGTATTTTTTCGTACTCTACGCTGCACGTTTCAAGCATACGTTACCATCTCATCCACCTCCCTTTAAATTCACTGCCCTGAATGCACTAAAAAAATAAAGCGCACGGAAAAGGAGGTCTGAAGGGGGCTATGGTAATGCACTCGTGCCCCTGAGTTCAGTTTTTGCCTTGGATATAGCCGATAGTGCTCACTGTACGGAATTGAAAAAAGAAACATCAGACAACCATCAAGGATGATGCGAAAAACTCGAAGGACAAGCTAAAACTTGCCTCGGATCAAAAATTTCTTTGGCACACTAACGGACGTCTGTGCAACAGCGCGCTCACGAGCCACCGCGTGATGGACTGACTGACAGCACGGCTGAATTGGGAGTATTATCGTGGAGCTAGATAAGGGAATCATGTGACTTATGGGGCAGGCTCAAATGCTACTCTGCTCCAGCTCAAGGCACAAGCGCACTTGTGCGGAGTCAGCTTGTTTGAAAAAGCGCGATTGCAATGGACGAGAATACGTCATGAACCGTGCGTTTTATTAGCAACTGTTCGCGATACTTTCTTTTAAGATAAAAATTTATGAGAGATTTGTGTGGGCGGATAGTTTTTGCTTTATCTTATTGCACCGATGTGGGTGTGTAAATAGACCTCTCCCTCTCGGCTTACGTCACCGCACGCTGTGTGATTGGCTTGACGAAGAAGACATTCGGTTGGCGATTAATTGGAAATCAGTGGATGGAACTCGGCTGATATGATGACGATGATGATGATGACTATGGTGACGACGATGATGGCATTCGTCTTATGACTTCGTGCAGTAAGAGGTGCGGAGGCTGCTTTCACAAAGAGGGGAATGACGGCGGATGCGAGACACGGGTGGAGGCTAGAAATGCGGCCAACCAGGGGCCGCATTCTGTTGTAATCTATTTCCCATTCTTTTCTTTCGCCCCATTGCCTTTGGCAACGACAGTGACTTTCCATTCGGGTAGTTTTCCGTTTTCCAGGGAAACTGAGAAGCGAAGTTTCGCGAGCAGGTAATTTTTGCAGAGTTTCAGGGAATTTTAAGAACATAAATTGTCTGACTTCTTATATTTTTCCGTCGTTTTCAAGCTTCAGCAAGGAAAAGGGGCCTGAAATAATGATTTTTTTTGGTCTAATTCAAGGAATCTTCAGTTACGGCATGGAATATCACAGGGCAGCAACCGACTGTAACGTCACAGCCGACAGCTGGCAAGTAGTGTCAGTCTCTGACTGCACTATCAATGCGACTGATGACAGAAATAAAATAAAACAAAGCAAAACGAAAGTTTGCAAAATATGACTCCGGCCTACGCCCCTCGACGTCACGCTGTTTGCAAACAAAGAAAGGTGTTGCTTTTGCCTGATTGCTCATTTGCTTCCCTGTTGCATTCTTTCCTGTTTCTTTACTTGCTTTCTTGCCTGTCTGCTTGTTTGTGTGTTTGTTTCCTTGTCTCTTCGTTTCTTATTTATAAGGCCTAATTTCATCCTCGGAAAGCGGGCTACGAGTTCGAAGCACAATCTCCCTCTGGGGACGGTTATAAGGCCGCGTAGTATTCCTCCAGCGGAGCTCAATGATTCCCACATAACTGTTCTCACACTCTAAAAAAAATAATAAATGCGCTCCCAATTAGCCTTCCAAAGATGTACACAGTTCACCCTGCGCGGACACGCTCTCCGGCCTCTTTGCGCAGCCAGCATTGGGTATCTCTCGCATGCATGAGCTCGTCGCTATGCCACTTGCCTCCCGGGGACGGTATCACGCAGGGCGCCGAGGCTGCCCACCGGCAATCACTCTCGCCCCCAAAAGGTTCCGAAAACGTGTAACGAGGCCAACGCCTCCAGAACCGCCAACTGTAATCCGTCCCTCCCTCTTCCCCCCCGTACTTCCTCCTCCCCCTGAAAGGTGCACTCCCTCCCTCCCTTCTCCGCTCCAAGAATTATGACGACGTGCTAATTTCTATACTCAGGAGCAGGAAAAAGTAAGCGCTACGCATTATTTGCCTGGCGGAAAAACGCAAGTATACAAAGCAGAAATGCGGAGAAGGAAAACGTCTTTAATGGGGGCTTCTATAGTGCGCTGTAATGAATGGAGGATAGTGCTGACGAGTTGCGCTTTCATACCCAACAATTCTGGACAAAAGCATTTTTGAACAGGAAAGCATTTTATGAACGCAATTTTTTATATGTTGTTTAGATTTCACTATATCAATCAATATATCCCCACATCTCCGGTCGGCATACTTGTATTTTTTTTTGTTATTAACGTTTTCGCTATCGTCAAAAGCGATCCTCATTGGTTTTCTATGGCAGTCTTGACTGATCGATGCAAGCGATGGAGAAACTTTATAAGAAATATTTTGCTACACATCGCAAGAATGGACCATTACCTTCAATACTGCCATAACAGTGCTTTATAATTTTCCAATATCAAAATTTTTGCCCGAGAATGTTGCACATGAGTAAGCACTGGACGTGGCAGATGGCAATAAAGTTATCTGCACTTTCAAATGTATGTGCAAATTATTGGGCACTGTGACAAGGCGCGGGATAGAGGTACAAATGCTTGAAATGAAAGAGAGAGAATTTTACTAGCTCCGAGGGGAAAAGAAATGGGGATAACCCCTGGCTGAAACAGGAACAGATATTGCGAAATAACTGATGAAGCGTGAACGTTAACAATGTAAATTCAAGGAACTGCCGCTGTTTTCCGCCGATTCACTATGCATCCCATGCAAATGTGCCTTCATCACTTTCGTCCCTAGCCGCTACGCCCTGCCTAATGTAACTCTAATTGCAGTGAAAAAAAAAATGGAACCCTCACCACATATTGTTGCCTGCCAAAGCGACGAAGTGTAAGCGACAGCTGCACCAGGCACTCACCTCACCCCATGAGAACTTCTATACTTCGAGGTCCACCCGAATAACATTCGGGGGGAATAACAGCAGGTTAGCGCGAGAGGAGGGAGGAGGAGGAAAAAAATTATTAAACGAAAAGTAGTTGTTCGACCTCATGGGTGGGGCCCTCATTCCAAGGCTCCACTGGCTTGAGCTGCCCTTCGGACCTGTTGTATGAGGGCCCGTTGGTCCTCCAGGTTATCGCTGGTCAGCAGCGCCTCCCACCGCTCAAAAGACGTGTTTTCCGTCCGTAGAATGTTTGGTGTGGCCCCACATCCCCACGAAATGTGGAAGAGTGTAGGGCGGGCCTGGCACCAGGGACAGGTGTCGGAGTATAATGTTGGGTGTATGAGATGTAGTCTATGGAGGTTTGGAAATGTGTTCGTCTGTATCTGCCGCCAAGAGACGGCATCTGGGGTGTCTAATTTCCTATGAGGTAGAGGAAAGTGCCTGCGTTTTTGAATTTTCGGGAAGTTTTCAGAGTTTTCGGCGCCGGTGTCGGTTACGCCAACAAATCTTACTGCGGCTGTAGAATGCCTTGTGGAATGTTGAAAAACTTCTGGACAATTCATGACGCCGGCATACACACTCCACGTGCTTCATTCACAGCAGCCGACACATAGGAAACATTCGCGTCGTTACAGTACTGTCAGGTTTACTCTCGAGCATTAATAACGCGGTACATCTGATAGCACACGCATTTGTTCTTTTCGTTTGTACTTTTATTCACCGTGACCTCATAAACTACAAAACACTATCGCATATTGAAATCTCAAGATTCTGCCTTCTCCCCCTCCCCCTTTTTCGAGCCAGCTTGTTCTGTCCGACGTTGATACCAGGGCGGCGTGTGCCACCCAAACCAACAAACGAAAAAGTGTTGGCTGTTGCACCGCTCGCTGTCAAAAGGCACACTTCTAACACTGAGGTCCGCGCTCTCCGCGGGAACATATCGAGGTCGTCATCGTCCTTCAACCTGTTTGGCTAGGTTAGGGCCAAGTAGGCCGGAGTAGAGAGCAGGCAGCGCGCGGGAGTCGGTCGCAATTTGGAACGGACAGTCGGACGAAAGTGCGTTCTACTGAGGACACAACAAGCGGGTAGATCGAATTATGTCTCGTTCATAGGAAAACGCCGTACTTCCGTGCAAACGCGAAGTTCTCGAACGTTATGTAGCGGCCTCATTGACTCCGAGAACAGTGGATTATAGTATTGTGCATGTAGTCGCGGCATGGATTCTGAAAAGGAGCAACCTTGCATGGAGATTACCAATTTTCGTGCACAGAAGCTTTGCATTTATATGACCCAACTGCGTAACGCACTCCTAAAATCCATTAGGTAGGGTGCGTGGTACACTGAGTATCGAAAATTCAATATGATAATTTCGAATGCATCCACCCTAATGATAACTCTGCGTTTAATTAAACTGGATTAACTGCAGTTAACTGTAAATTAATTAACTAAACTGATAATTCAGTAAAGTTAGGAGACCCAGCCTAACAGATTTATAGCGGTCAAGACGACGGCGCCGGAGCTGTAAGAAATGGGTACACTTCTGAAATGAGCACAGTATGATATAACATGCTATTTTTTTATGTCTTGCAAACCAGTTACCTTGGCTAGAAAGTGCTCACTATTCCACACACAGCCCATGCATTTCAAACGAAGAATGTGCTGCTGCCCCTGGCAAAAATCACCGTATGATTTATTATTAGAAAAAAAAACAATGCACAATAACTGTCTTACTCGGGGCGTACACCCTGACCACCCCTTTATGAAAGTGATTTGAGAGGAGAGAATGAAAGAAGGATGATAGAAAGAAGTGCCGTAGTGGAGGTCTGTGGATTACTTTCGAGCACCTGGAGTTCTTTACTGTGTCGCTGATATCGCACTGGACTCGGACGTATTTCGAGTTACGCCTCAATTTAAACGCGGCCACCGTGGTCGATCCTGCAACCTTGGGACCAGCAGCCTGAACATCATAATCACTCAGGCCAATGCGGCGGGCAGCCATCAGTACTTCCTAATCTCCTGACTACGCAATCATTATGTGTTTGTACGTCATACGTGAGCGCGTATAGAACTTTACGCTTGTAAATTTACTTTAGGTGCTATGCAGTGTAGTCCCCCCCGGACCTGCGAAAATTGTGATGCTCCTACAGAAAACTGCGGACGTGACATATGCTGCAGGAAACTGTTAAAAGATCTAAATCGGTTCTCTGAAAAATAGCCTAACGCAACGGGAGGTAATTTGTATAAGTTACTATATCCTCGGCGCACCCCGCCTACATTACAATGCTGATAGGTCTTTTGCGCAGTTTATGAAGAAAACGCATCGCTTCTGCAGCCTAAGTGTCATTGGAGGTCAGGGAATGCTAACTTTGCTCCGCTAAAGTCACTATTCAAGAAATGTGCAACAATAGGTGCGCTCTGAGCAGCCTTGAAAGATCTGCCTAGATCATAATTCTGCTCCCGGCGGCCGAATAGCTATCAAGTTTCTCGAGCTTTACCATGAAATTTTGCTTCAAGTACGCATACTGCTATGCTTGTATTTAACTAAACATACGCCATCAGACGTTGTTGCATGTTTCCGTATAGACACAAGGGCCCGTAGTAGAGAGCACGGAGAAAATTCGTAGACGGAGAACAATACGGCTGCAAAATGATTTGTTTGCATTTGTGAGAAAACCCAGATTTCAGAAATGTGTCTGAATTAATTCTGACGATCCGAACCCTTCCTCGGGTCTGACGAGGATATAGTGTCTTAGAAGGTGTCACTCTACGGTGCCAAAGAGATGTTCTCTCTTTTTTTTTTTCGCGAACATTGGAGTAATACACAGTAACAGAAAACAGGCTTGTCAAAAGCGGTGATGGCGCAACAAATCAAACGCACCAATTTGACCTAGCCAGACTGACACGATGAGGGCAGAATTCTTTTAGATACATCAGTGGCTGTAATCTCTGGAGATAATGTCACACTGAGTCGCGTTCCTTTTACGGTTCCGAAAAATCTGTTCATATATTCTTTGGAATACATATGAGCTTTTTGTGCGTCAACCTCAGCATGGTGGAGAGAAATACGTTTTCTCCGCACATTGTACAGCGCAATCAGCATCGCATGTATCTGATTACACTTCATCGTCATAAGCCTGCATAGTCCAGGAACACGAGATAAGTCGTCTGGGCTTGCCGACAGTAATCGCAAGGCCATAGACCGACCTGCAGCCAGCGACCACTTCAACCCCAACGAAATCCTTAGGGAACATAAAGGACATTTTCACGTAACCGGCGAGTGAGAACAGAATTTTTTTTTTCCTTGACTATCTTGCGAGACGTAATCCACTCAGCAGACGGCGCCTGAGAGCATCGATGACGCTACGGATGCGATGGGCATGCATTCTATAGCAAAGAAAACGACGTGCATGCGCTGCAGTAGTTGTGCGACCGTTTGGCTGTGCTTATAGCAAGCTAAGTCAACGCTTCCCCGTTCCCGCTAAGTGTGACTGCGATAGCACGTATATTACGCAGGCACTCCACTATTTGCTCCCATACGTGTCACGCAGAGTTGGTACCTAATAAGCTACGCTAGCCATTTCTGAATAAAACAACACATTGTTCTGGCTGAACACGCAGCGTCGTTCTAAAGCAATTACATTCCTCGCTCCTCCCCATCCCTCTTTGTTTAATTTTTTTTCATGCTTTGCCAGTTAAATTGGGACGTGCCTACAAGCCCTATACACAGGGAAAAAACAATGCAGCTTCAGACGCACTGAAAGCGTGAACTCTCCGCATTAGGCAAGATGATCAGCGGTCAGACAGGAGAATAATAAACGGTGACACGGGTATCAATCACACTCTTTGCGCTGCTTGCGTGCGCACGCTCGCACTCACGCAAAAGCGCATTCATTGCCCTCTATTGCGACCGCAAAGCACAGAAACAAAGACAAAAGCGGTTGACAGGAAGTCGCCCGGTACCTCCCATGCGTCGACGATCGTCAGCGGTCACTGACACCCGGCCGCCTTGATGGCGAGCCGCGCGCGCGAGACGACAATTTGATTGACGCGCCTGACGGAAATGCGCAGCTACCCCTTCGTACACGCGCGAGCATGACCGGCGAAGAGTGGAGCGTGACAGCGCTCCTTATAATGAGCTCGGCGATCGGCGCGCATCTTGTCGAGATGAGATGGCCGCACTCTCGGCACCTGCTGACCTAGATCCCTTCGGCCACCACCTCGGCCACGGTTCGCTGTCGGCGGGCGCGTCTGGTCGGCCTTGCCGACGGGGGTCAAAGCCAATTAGAAGGCCGCTTTTAGAAAACGACGGGGGAGCGGGGCTCGCTCAGGCTGGGATTTTTTTCCCCCTCGGTTGCTGGATCGCTGGAAGACAATGTCTGTAATAAGGTTGGGCCTGGCTGTAAAGTTGAGCGGTGCTGCGAAGGATGCGAGTCAGGCGAGAATGGGTTTTGGGCCTCGCGCTTTGTACGGCTCTGGTGCACACTATTGAGCACGCGCAATCGGGGTTTGGTGGCGGAACGTTGGTTTGTAGAGCGTGTCGTTTAGATGCCGGTTGGTAGGCCGTCTTTGCGTGGTGTGCGCTTGCATTTCGTGGCATTTACGACTTGGCTTTCGTTGTCATTTACAGCGTGGTGTTTTCAGCGGTGGACAACCTTGAGGTGGTCAAAGCGCCTTTTTTTTTTAGTCATGCGTAAGCATTGTTCTCACCCGCCGCGGTGGCTCAGTGGTTAGGGCGCTCGGCTACTGATTCGGAGTTCCCGGGTTCGAACCCGACCGCGACGGCTGCGTTTTTATGGAGGCAAAATGCTAAGGCGCCCGTGTGCTGTGCACGTTAAAGATCCCCAGGTGGTCGAAATTATTCCGGAGCCCTCCACTACGGCACCTTTTTCTTCCTTTCTTCTTTCACTCCCTCATTTATCCCTTCCCTTACGGCGCGGTTCAGGTGTCCAACGATTTATGAGACAGATACTGCGCCATTTCCTTTCTCAAAAACCAATTAATATTATTTTTTTTATTATTATAAGCATTGTATCGTATGTTTGCGAATTCTTGTCATCACGATAACAATCGAACGAAATTGAGTTATAAGAAAAAAAAGGTTGAATTAGATAGAGCATCAAAAAATCTCGCAGGGGAAATCATTAGGTGCATGTGGGAAAATTAGTTTATTAATTAGAGCCAAAAATGTCCAAGAAGTGGGCGGGGCTGGAGCAAAAGTGGCGCCAAATTTGAAAACTCCGGAAGTGGGCGGAGCTAAAACGTGGCGCCAAATTAGAAAAATCGGAAGTGTGGACGGAGCGAAGCGTGGCGCCAAATTTGAAAACGAAGCAGGCGCCAAGTTTGAAAACTAAAAATGGGCAATGATGGAACTTGATTAATTTAGGCAAAGAGGGGCAATGCTTAAGCATTCCTCCAATGCAGGTGCCGCAGTGATCTCATAATTTTTTTTTTACATTCGCCTGGAGCTATTAGCACAATGCGAGCGCCCCTATGAGGGAAGCTCTAGCTTGATATTTCAAAAAAAAATAAACAGAAAAAAAGCACGTGGAACAGATGCATGGTTTCTTCGTCGGCTCTACAGAATAGCTCATGTGTGGCCGAAGAATATTTGTGTCAGATCATCCTATGGTTTGTTCCATACGACTGTAGGAGGTCAGTGAACTCGTTTGTCTGGACACGTGGGAATCCCAGAATGCGCTTTTTAAGTGCCTAAATGAAGAGAGGCTTTAAAACCCCGTGAGGAAAACGCACGCGCCACGAATTGTTTGGAATTCCCCGCAGTATGGATTTCCCTTGCACACGGATGCACTCCTTGAATGTCGGGCAGTATAGTTTCAGTGCTTGGGAGCAGGCGGACGCGTCCGCCTTCAGCTTGCATATTAAATAAAAGGCTGAGTTCGATTTTTGTGGCGTGCGAAAATAATACCCCCTGAGATGGGAAGTAGAAGGGTATCTGCATGCACAGTATATACGAGGGGAAACAGCACAAATGGGCCAGTCCCTTCATTTTTGGAAGAGTGTCCGGGTTCCAACCACTCGTAGCTTTTATGACGTACAACAAAGTATATAAAACGTGACATTGCAGACGCCGACCTCAACATAGAAATGCACAAAAGACGTTTCAGCTCCCATATCGGAGACTTGTTCAGAGTAATGTCTGCAATGTCACGTTTTATGATTCATCCCGACCAGACGAGGTTTCGTCCAACTCTTGATTTCATTTTAACAAAGTATATAGTGTCAGGATGTTTCCCGAAGCCATAACGCCGTTACGGTGACTTTTAAGGGATGACCTTGTTTTTGTGTAAAAGGGCAGACATTTCGGAGCAGTGAGTAGAGGCTTGTGCAAGTTTTCAAACAGCTGAAATACGGTTTGAAATACAAGTCATCATGATCATCATCAGCCCGACTACGCCCGCTGCAGGGCAAATACCTCTCCAATGTCTCTCGAATTAACCCTGTCCTTTGCCGGCTGCGGCCAACCTATCCCCGCAGACTTAAGCTCATCCGCCCGCCTAACTTTCGTAACAAACATTCATTGCTAGGACACTCAAAGGGTGTCCCGAAAAATTCCCACATTCACATGAGCGCACGCGCACAGACAAAAAAAAAAACCTTGTCGTTCGGCTGACCTCAAAGCAAGAACAGAGTGGCCTTCACAGCGTCGTAGCATTGCATTCCACATCTACGAATGCAGGGCGCAGAGCAAGGCACCGTGGCAAGTAATAACGGCTCACCGAAGCACGAAGATAACAAACGCGAAAGAAGTCGCCCAGCTCGTCAGCCGCACCTGCCCGAAGGGGCCCCAAGAAAGGGTTCATTGCCACGCGGCCAAAGGTGATGGGGCCTTGACGTCTTGACGTCCGCGCGCCGATCAGTCAAGACGCGCCCTCGGCGTCTGCGCCCGCCACCGATGCAAGACGGAGCGGCCGATCCAGTAGTTCGGGGCGGGTTGTTCGGCGCTCTGGGAGGAGTTAAAAATAACGGTCCGCAGTGGAGACGGGCAGCGGCGGGCGACCCAGTTGGCATGCAAAACGGAAGCCCCGCCGAAGACATCCCGGAAAACGGCGCGCCCGCATCGACGGTTGAGGGTCGTTTGTCGTACGCCGCACGAGGCAGTGCCTGGGTGCGACGAGCACCCGCGGGGAAGGAAGTTGGCTACCCGCGGCGTGCGTATCGCACCGACTCAAGAACACCTATGTGTATACAGGGTAAACAGCATTTAGCGGGAACATTTGAGTCCGTGATCCTGTGCCTCGCGCCACTGGCGAACGTTCACAGTATCTGGGTCCTGTCACACTTTATGGTTACGCTGTCTGTGCGAAGCGCAGAACCAGGGGCTGTGGTCCACCTTGTATGTTGCCATCCCCCCCCCCCCCCCTAACCCCGTCGTAATCTACTGGTATCCTTGAGACTGATAGCGAAGCACTCATTTGATATTGGTTTTGGTTTCAAAGCACGCATGAAAACACTTTTTTTCCCTCTGCGATAATCTAGGGGTGCATTTTAATCGGCAGCGGGTGCACTCATCGGCGCGCTCATCCCGCCGTTATTTGTAGCAGGTCAGAGGTTTCGAGCCGCCCGACGCAGACTCAAGATACACTGAAAATTTATTTGTGTGTCAGTAAGCTTTAGTTGCTAGATAGCCCCTTCCGGACAAGCACATCTTTTTTCAGCGCGAAGTTGTTTACGAACGCAGTTTTTTTGCAGATCATACGATCGCACAATAACAATGCATCAGTATATCTCTCCAAGAGACTCTTGTAGTTTTCTGCCATGTACTGTCGAAAACGCAGCCCAATAGTTTTCGACAGCAGTCTTAAGCATAAACATGGACGCCTCGACGCGACTGATGACCGGTGACTACCAACTAATTAAAATTAATTTGAATTATGCCTAGTCTAAAACAGTTGCCACAGTCCTGAAAAAGCTTCTGGGTTTCTTTACCAGACTAAAACGAAATCGGCTTGTAACAAAGTGGCAGCCAGAAATGTTCTCTATATGCTTGGAACGAAGCTATCCACGAGCATCCCTGTGTGTCCAGAGGGTAACAGTGCGTGAGGGTATTATCTTCCAAGACTTTTATACAGCACGTGTCAATGCAAGGAGTATGCTAAAAAAGGTTGATGATATGTGAAGAATATTCGTAGGGCCGAGTTACCGAACGCTCTCAATCTGAAGACATTTTCAGAATAGTCTCAAAGTCCCGCTGATTGGTCCGCCCTGAATGCGGTCAGGGCCGACCAATGGGCGGGCCTTTGAAACTCTTTTGAGACTGTCTTCCCACTGAGTGCGTTCTGTAATGAGACCCGACAGGTATGTCAGTCGGACATTATAATTGTTGATGAGCATGACTGTTTTGTGGCCTGGGGTCAGCGAACTCTTTCCCAAGTACTTCACCGTAAAGAAGCAGGCAGGCATCAGGCCAGTGGAAAGCTTGCACCTTTTGTATTACTGGTGGGTACCCGGAGGCACTGTGGATCGAACCCCGAACTTTCCGCATGCGAGACGGATGATCAAACCACTAACCCACCGCTGCTGTCGGACATTATAGTTGTCCCTAAAACCTTGTCGGAGCTAGGAGACATTTTTCTTGTTTACAATTTGTATTTTTTTAGTCCCAATATAAAATGTTTCCCTAAAACATGGCTGCCCCAAAATGATGTGGACGCTGACGTTACGTCTCCTGCTTACACGGAAGTTAAAAAAGACAAAGAGTGCATCAGAAGAGATGGGGGGGGGGGGGGGGGGGGGAGGTTGCCCTGCCCATTTGTGTTGACATACCGTTCACCATCTTTGACACGTCGAGCGATACTGAAACCTTGTGGATTAAGGCCCCAGTTGAATGATTATGCAGTCTACATTGACGGCTTTTTGAGACTTCCCAATTAATTCTTCTGCTAGTATATTTGCAAGTCATAAAATATTAATAGATTCAGAATAACATCATGTTAAAAACACAATGCATCTGAGAGACTTCAACCTTTCATGAACTCACCGTACCTAATTCACCTGGAACACCGAAAATTCCAAGCTGTGAGCAGTTTCTTTCATTTTCCTTGTGTATAATGCAAATTGTAAACGTCACATAGTGCAATTACTGAAAGATAAAAACACTAAAGTCTATGGGGCCTATGTTACCATCCTATCTCTCATCTCCACAATATATGCGCTTGTTTGCTTGAATAAAATTCAGTTGTTAGTCAGCCTCACGTACGTATGTTCTTCTTTACGTGGCTTCTATTTGTCGGCAGTAGTTCTCTTGGATCATGCACCAACTAGCTTAGAAACAAATTCTTCTACAACTTTATCTGCCTTCGAACTCGATATACTCTTTGATCTGCCTTTCCATTTACTTGACGACCTTCCTGCGTGGTTGCAATGGTTTTTCCAGAAAAAAAAATGGTAACTATGCCTCTGAATATGTCCTCGAGCGCTCCCTACAATTAGTCTCAAAAACTATCTCGATAATTTGCTGCCGCTGGCGGTGCTGAGGTCGTGGAATACGGAGAGTCCATTTGATGAATTCATTACACCGTATCAAGCAAAATTTGTTGTACAGGTGCGTTTTTGGAGTATTCCTTAAGTTTTCTTGTGGAATGTATTGATCGATTTATCGTTAAGCTTCCTAAGAAAACAAAACAACCCTAATTCCTGTATCACTCGAGGAACTCAGCAGGCGAAATGGCAGCTCAAATGCATGCGTAAGGTATGTCAGGTAAATCTCAGTTTTGAGGCCATCCTTCACCGTATGAGTAGAGATCCCAAGTGTCTCGTGAGAGATGTTAGAAACAGTTGCTGCTGTCAATATTCATAATTTTTTTAACGAGATGCCTGACAATCTTTTGAGGTTTGTTAACTCATCGCTTAAATCTTGATGCACGATTGCATGGAACAATCACTGATCCACTGATAGCCGTCAAGCATACTTCTTGTCTGTGCATGCGATGACGGTACTTCGCCGAATGTATGCTGTCACGTGCGGTTAGACTTTTGATAACGGCTGTATAATTACAAAGAAAATATATAGAATCTTCTAGTAAACATCAGCATATAAAGAAGCACTCCAGCTGATGAAACTTCATGCTAATTTCAGTACATATACAGTGAATGAGGTATGTAATATCCTTAATTTTTATTCATGTACCAGTAGTGGCTCGTTTCTTCATTGGAATCGTGCAGAAGTTATATTCAAAAGTGGAAGCATACATCGCTAATTATCGCCCAATCTCGCTTGTAAGTACTTGTTCTAAACTACGAGCCTATTATATCTAAACACCTCCAGCCTTATCTGGACAAATTAATTCGTTGTCTGTTACTCAACATAATTTCCGGAAATAAATCCTACAACTTCTCAAGTGGTCAAATTAGTATGCAACCTTTCTGCAACACAGAACCAGAAATTTTGGAGAATGGTATTTTTTTAACGAGAGTTGTTTATTGATGCATATTTTTCGCGTATCGTAAGATTGCACCATAATATTCAATATATGCGCAGATTCCTCCTCGGGACACAGTTGTGATTTTCGAGTATTTATTGTCCAAAACGAACCCATTGGTTTTCTAGGGCACTCCTAATACTCGGCGAGAGCGCAGGTCAAGCAAGAGTTTGATACGCATCGAAAGATTAGATCATTCGCATCAATTTGTTCATAACAGTATCGTACACTATTCCATAGCTGCCTGACAATTAAAAATGATGTCCAAGAAAGCTGGACTTGATTCGCCTGATGCTGCCAAACTGATATGAAGCCTCTCGTCTGAAATTAAGAGACTGAAGCTACGCAAAAGAACGAAGTCGTCACAAGATTGCTTTTCTTTATTTTCACTGTTGTGAGCAGTATGCACAGTTATAGAGTATAGCAAATCTGCACGATCTCACGCTTAGCTCCTGGGGTAATTCAGGGCGGTTTTTTGGCCCTATTTTATTTATTTTTATCAGTGATCTCCCCAGTGACCCAGGCAGTCCAGCAAAAAAAAAAATGCGGATGTTTGCACGTTTGCACAACATACAGCGATATCAAAACATGCAGCCACCAAAAAAAATTAAGTTTATAAAAGCTTTTAATAAGGTGCACTGACTGGAAAAAGGCTCCTAAGCGCAGCTAAAAACTGCCATTCTAGTTTCTAAAAAGAAACTTTTTTCGAATGTCCATGTATTGCAAGTGATAAACTTCAAAGGGCTCAGGAGAATAAGAATTAATAGTATTTAAGCGCTTATCTTTGCTTCAAAGCCGCCAAGGCACTGAGACGGAATTTATATTTTGTAAACTCAAATACAAACTGACCAGCTTACAAATCTCTAGATGGACAAATTATGAAAAACGCCAATCTAGACTGGGATCAGCAACACCACAGCTAACTGCTTTAGCGTCAAAACGGTGAAGGTACTTGATTCCCCATTTAAAGATAATGCTGATGTTATTCCCCTGGTAAACTCTGAGCACCCGCGTGATCCTTGTACATATAATCCTCCAAGAAAGCGGGAAACGATAAACTTTCGTTGCCTAATTGCATGCAATCAGGATAATACGATCAAATCCAATTATTTGGAAATTGGTCTATAACAAGATATCCCGGCATTGCAATGGCATTTTCGTTCAAGCTTTTTTGTGCGTACTAATTGTTATAACTTAGGTGTTTTTTTTGTAGCGTGAATAACCAACGGATATTTTTTTCTGCAGCTTCACAGCCAATACCGCTTAAGCGCTTATTACGGGGGCATTACAAGTTTTTTTTTTTAAGAGAGAGAGTATACATGTTTGTTGCTATAAATTTTGCTGCGCGTATTCATTCCAGTGCTACCGACAAGCGATTAATTTTCTCCTTGCCGCCGCGGTGGCTGAGTGCTTATGGCGCTCGGCTGCCGGCCCGAAAGACGCGGGTTCAATCCCGGCCGCGGCGGTCGAATTTCGATGGAGGCGAAATTCTAGAGGCCCGTGTGCTGTGCGATGTCAGTGCACGTAAAAGAACCCCAGGTGGTCGAAATTTCCGAAGCCCTTCACTACAGCGTCCCTCATAGCCTGAGTCGCTTTGGGACGTTACATCCCCCATAAACCATAAATTTTCCCCTTATTTAAATAATGATATGTTACTATGATCCTGAGTGCACGTATACATATCGTAATTGCTGCTGTTTTCTGATTTACAAAACAACCCTAGCGTAAGGTCATGTATTATTTTGTTTTCATTCTCATGTACTGCTTGTGCTAAACGCTCCTTCGAAGGCCCTCTAAGCGATGGCAATAATAATAAATGAGAACAATAAAGAAAACCAAGGATACCGTGACACGTCCATTGCCTGCTTTACCTCATGCTCCTTTAATTAATGCTGGTTTAGGTCCGGGCAGAACGAACCGCTTCAGTTAATCAAGTAATTGTTAGAAAACTTGGCATTCGACCGATTAAGCATGTTGCGGAAAGGCGGAATCAAGTCAAGGTTTTCTGCTATCGCTCACGAACGTGAGTAAAGGTGTGAGAAAAGCGCGCAAAGTAAAAATGCGCTCAAGCTATCAATGTGCGATAACAGTACATCAAAACGACGAAATTTCTTGAGACTAAATTAAAACTTGGATGCAAGTACTTCGGTAATATGAGAGTCACTGTAAAATAGTTGTAATTAAGCTGCAGGCGTGAGCTAAAATTTTGAACTGGTTCGAAGAAGCGCCCATTTTGTAAATTAAAATGGCGCATCGATTATCGAGAATTGCTGAACTGTACACATAACACTGTGCATCAGGAGAAAGTACTTCTTGTCACCGCAGCAGTGGCCTAGTGGTTTGAGCATCCGCCTCGCATGCGGGAGGTGCGGGGTTCGATCCCCAGTGACACCGGGTACCTACCGGTGATACAATGGGCACAAGCTTTCCCCTGCCTGGTGCTCGGCTTCTTTAGGGTGAAATGCTTGTGAAATGGGTCTCTGACCCCACCTTGTGAAAGAAAAAACTACCCTGTGTCATGACGCTCTTTGGCCAAAGCTGCCCTTGCGCCATAAAAATTCGTCATCATCATCCAGAGAACCAGCGGTGTCCTCAGATTTAGATGCGCGGCAAACAAACCATTTCAGGTGGTCGTAGTTGACCCATTTTGACCCAGTATGTAAAGCGTACCCAATGGCTTACAGTATTAGTGAACATAAACTACCAACCCAGAAGCAGGATGCAAGGAATGTAGGCATCCTTTTCATATCCGTAGGTAGTATCTATTTTACGAAAGCTATTTGAAAGAAACAATGAAGTAGCGAGTACAAGGCCATGCTTTACAAAAATTTATTTAGACAGCCTCTAGACTGTCCATAGACTTCTGCCTATAAAGTCTACAACTCTCTAGAGACAGACCATAGAGAACAGTCTACAGGCAGTGCAAATCCTATAGACAGTCTATAGACTATCTATAGACTTATGGCCGTTCACTTTTAGTAGACTTTAGTCTATAGACTACGAATAGACAAAAGAATTATCTATAGGAAGGCAATAGAGTCTAAAGAAGTCTACAGACTGTCTGTAGACCATTTTTTAAGGGATATGCTAAACACTTCCCTTCGTCCAAACAGCAACTTTTTTGGTCTATGCATTGGTTATCATGCATGACTGATGAGCGCTGATGCGCTGCATTCTGGAAGATGTAGCACTCTGACGTAAAAGAGGTTCTTGAATACGGCCCCTGTTGTACTAACAGCTCGTTGATTTTGTGAACAAGGGCCCTGCTATACTAACAACTGTTTGATTTTGCGAATAAAGCCTCTGCTGTACTAACGACAACTGGTTGATATTGTGAGCAAGACCCCTGCTACATTAATAACTGACTCATTTTGAGAATAAGGACCATGCTTCACTAACCAGTGACTGATTTGGCTGGAAATGTGGAAGTAACGATACTGGGTGGTAGGGGTAGTATCACGATAAACTGCGACCTGGCTCAGTCTGGTGCGAATGGAGCAGGCTCAGAAGAAGTCTAGAGTTGGTTAGGTGTTATTTTACTTTTGTATTTTAATGACCAGAGCAGGTAGGTACCTGTCGATGCGAACACATGCGACGCAATGTATGCGAAGAACCAATGAAAGGTACTGCAACCTGAGTATTTGTCCTCGCAAACAGAAACCATCGACACGACCTAGTACTAAGCTCCACTTATTTGTTAGAATCCTGTACAAAAGTGATTAGTTCTGCCAGACAGCGCAGGTATCTTTCGAGTGTTAAGACCCGGTTTATTGCGGATCTGGGTTACATGTGTCTGTCAATCCCAGGTTCCGGATTCCCGGTGTCTCGCTTCTTTTCTCTGGCCTCCTCAGTTCATAGTTGCCAGACCATTTGGCTGTGCGCTCCTGCCGCACCATGAGTCGACAGGGGCACGCGTTAACACGTCAAGCAGCCTACATACAGTGAAACTCAGTAGGATCCGGTCAATATCCGTTCGATTCGGACAGGCAGTCTTTGAAGGAGACGAGAGAGAGAGAAAAAAAAAGCGTTGACCCCAGTAAAGAGGTTGACACGCTGACAGACGCAACGAGTTCGCTGGTCCACATTTCCCGCGCGGAAGAACGGTGTTGTATGCAGAACGCTGCTGCTCTCCTGGCCCCAACTTGAAGAGGGACAGAAAAAAAAAAGATTGCTTTCCGGAAGCACTCGAGTGAACCATGATACTAGCTGTCTTCAGACCTGTACGCGTTGTGTATGACCTGTCCATATGACTTGAAAAGAGAAGACAGGCTCAGAAATACAAGAAAAGCAAAGCTACTGTGATACGATATCGGGTACATGAGGATCAACGATAGACGGCTGAAGCAGACAGTCGAACGAAATACGCACTGTCATTCTAACGCAGTCAGAAAATGCACAGGTTAGAGGAACAGAGCAGGAAGTCAAAGTCAATCCGGAGCTTTCTCGGTGTAACGTTGCCTCATATCCAGAAGTGTTGGTTTGGCACGTTGCATTTTACGGCCCCAAAATGACCAGTTTCGTTTTGACTGCCTACTTTGAAGAACTGCGTGAGGAGTTTTCATGATGTTCAGTACAACGTAACTTGACAGCACGTGCAGTGAGACCTCCAGGATCTCACCTCTACATTTGCATGTGACTCGTAACAGAAGAAAATCGCTCTGATTTTCGTTCCACTCACCACAAAGCGCCCGCATGGCTGGGACAATGTAAAGTCCCTTGATGGGCATTGTTAAACCTGGTTCCATATTCTACAGCTCCATTCTGAGGCCGTACTCGAGATTACGTAACCTTCTCATTGACAAGCAAATTAATAGGGTAGATTTCGGCTAAGCTATACTAATACGGTGATGCCGGGGCAACATACCTTGGAGACATCCGGTAATGTATCTATCGCAGCAAAAACCAGAATAGCAAGGCAGGGAAGAAAAACAGAAAAACACAGGGAGACCTAGCTAATTCCGTTATGTGTTGCCAATGTCGGAATTGGCTTGCGGTGCTTGTGAGACCAAGGTTTATTCTTCCCTAGCTCTTGCCTAGCTCTTCCCTGCCACCTTCCACGCTTGGCAAGTGGAGGCTTCACACAGACGAACCTGGTTTTGTGACGTCACTGCCTAGGCTCTGGTGATGTCACTTCCCCCAGACAATGGGCATTCAGCGGTCTGGTGAAGTCACATCCGGTATGGCGACGTAACGTTTCTCCAGCCAATGTGATTTCTCCGCTCTGGTGACGTCATTGATGAAGTAGCTGTCCGCCAGCCAATCAGGATTTTTCTGGACAACACTGGACGGTCGCCACTTTGCTCAGGTGAGGCTTCTATACTATGGCATACAATCAGATGGAAGCGTTCTCTCTAAAAGAGCAATTACAAAGCCTAGATGGCGGTTCGTCGCAAAAAGAAACAAAAAACAGTAGACAAACGTGCTGCGCTAACAGATTAAGAAGGGTATGCGAGCAGGACACTCGAGTCGAAACCTACATAAGCACGGCGGGTCACGAAGGATTAACGCAATAATAACAGGAAAGAAAAAAGAAAGCCAAATGCCGCGCGCAACGACACCGCAACCCAACAGAACCAACCAAGGTGGGGCAATTCGCTGCCAGCCCCGACCCGTTTTTTGCAAGCGCGCTCGGCGTAATGTACACAGGCGGCCAAGGGACGGGGACGGTCGTCGCGTGAGAGGCGCCCCCACTTCGTCCATGTGTCGGAGCCCGCGGCCCCCCGCTAGTTTGAGCGCGCACTTCCGGAAGTAGCGAAATCGAGGTGGCGGCCGCACCGGTGGCACGAGCAATCGGTGCCCCGGTCCGCTGCCCCCCATCACACTGAGTGGCGCCGCTGGCGTATACGTACTCATATGCGAGTGAGGGACTTCGCTCTTGGCTCGTGCCGTATGTAGTACACCGCGCGAATTCTCCGTTACGAGCGCTGCTGCTGCTACCTGACCGTCGTCGTGACACACATGAAGCTCCGCCGCCGACAGACAGACAAGGCTGCCGTGAGTGCGTGCCCGATGGTCACGACTCCCTCGGAGCGCGCGCCGGGCTCGTTTCCGTCGTCACCAGCCGACAAATTTTTCTTACCGCCGTAGACCTGCTTTTGCTCCTTCGTGTTCTTTCTTGCGTACCCCCGTTCGTGTGCCTGACTTAAATTTCCGCGTCCGAAAAACCGGCCCGCCGACGTAATGATGCCCCACGTATACTGGCCTATTGGTTCGCGCAACGACACAGTATACACACACATAGCCCTGCGTCGTCATATCCGTGTCTGTGCGCTGTCCTGTCAGCAGCGGAAGCTCTGGGGGGGCTCCACAGATATGAATGTATGCGAGCCAAACCGGATAAAACTATGGGAGGGGGGATGCTCTGACTGGAGGATGTCTGTCATTTCGCCTGCAGACGGTAGGCGCATACGCGGAAGTGCAGTCCTTCCTGGCCCCTTTGTTTTACCGGCGTCGTGAGAACAAAAAGGCAAATTTGTGTCTCCTTCTTTGTTGTTTAACATTTCCTTCCTGCTGTTCTTAATTGCGCCCCTTCTTATTCGCCCAGTGAGAGCCGCTGCCTCGAAGGATGGTGACGTCACGCTTGCAGGCGGCCTCTGCTTGGGTGGAGCTGAGGAAGAGAAGGATAGCCAGAGAGCTGGAACTGTACTATTCTCAACAATAGCTGGTGACGTGATTGTTGCTTTAACTGCTCAATGTTTTAAAAACATCCTCGCTGCGGCGTTTAAGGATTCAACTATGCCAAATAGAGCGACAAAAATATTTCTTTTTTTTTCTTGGGAGTCACTGTTTCGTGAAACCGCTTCATCCTCCACGAGTTGCCGTGGAAGAAGAATTCCCACTTTTTGCCACCTACTTATAGTTGAGCTAGCGTCTCTGTTACAAAACGGGGAAACGGGACGAACCGAGTTAATTTTTTAAGCACATCCGCGTCAAACTTAGGCGAACATTATCCGGAAACCTCGGCGGCGAAGGTGACGCCGCCAATGAAAGAAACACTGAAGCCGAATCTTTCACAAACAACCTGAAATTATCCCTCCGAATGGCATCGAGCTGGAAAAAATAATGAATGTGGATTAGCTCAGCTACCCGCCGTGGTGGCTCAGTGATTATAGGGCGCTCGGATAACGCTGCAGCAGTGGAATGTCACAAATTCCTCAAAAATGTCCTACAGCCGTGGACCTCCAGTAAATTCAAGATGGTTCTTTGCGTTTCTTCGGAGGGGCACAGGACATCTCCAATTGTGAATTCGACGGTGTTGAAGGAGCAGACGATGATTGATGCCAGATGATGGAGACAAAGAGAAAATATATTTACAGGATGTATATTGGCAAACTGCGTTACAAGTTGAATCACGCAGACAGTCAAACTGTAACTTAAAAGAAAAGATCGCACACAGAGAAACTCGACAATACCTTACTCATCGACCCGAGGTTAGAGTCTAGGACTGCACGGAGCCTCTAGCTCAACTAGACAAGACTGCTCTCCCATGATTTTACATGCAATTTTAAAGCCTTTGCAACCAAAGAAGTTAGGGCGGTCATATTTCGAGGCCCGCCCTAAGCTTCGATAACCAATGGAGGTAGCCACAGCCCCTGAAGGTTGGACCCAACTTCGAGCCCGGGGCTTGGCTAAAAAGAAAAAGAAGCACATACCGACAACATTCTGAAAACCCTCTCCCCGGGGGGAGTTCTCGGTCTTAGCGCTTGATGCTTTCCCCTTCCCTGCAGCACCCGCGCGTCGCCTCTCGAAGGATGAAAAGTTATTTTTTTTTTTCAGCTAATTGGTGGGACCACTAATCCACTGGCTCGCCGCAGGAATGTCAGGCGGCGGAGACCCGCGACGCTTCGGTGCCATCTAGAATGCCAAAAAAAAAAAGGGGGGGGGGGGCACCGCGGAATGCGAAGTGGTTCGCATATTTCCGCAGGCGCGCAGTATGGGGGTCTGCCGCCGTGGAAGCGGCACCACGTGATAGTTGTGCGCGCCTCGCATGCTTTCCTGCATGGTGTGCTTAACAAAGCCAGGTGTCTTCGGCCGTCACAGCGGTGCTGTCAAGCAGCCAGTACCTCCTGCGCCTTTGCCACTGCTTGCGGAGGGAGGAAGGGGGGGGGGGGGGGGGGGGCACGCGGGTAGGGGGGAGCTCGGAGCTTCACTGAGAGCTCTCCACGTAGACCGGAGGCCCGCAGTGACCGCAATCTAAGGGAATAAAAAAAATGTACGCGTTGATGAAGCGCGGCCTTACACCTCCATTTAACTAAAACCCGTTGTGAGGGAAACGAGAGGTCCTTCGTTGCGGTGTAGCATGCGCGTTTTCCACAGGCTGTGGCTGTGCGGCCATCGCCACAGCATCTCGCGCATTTTGTCGCAAGTGGTATACGGCGTTTGTTAGCGACTCAGTCGTCGTCATAGTCACACTCCATCATTTCTGCACTTGCAAATGCTCAGCGGTAGCATAGTGTTGCAGCCGTGGCCGTGCAATGTACTCGGATGAGTCGAGAGCGGTGAAGGGCAGCTTTGTGTAACCACACACGAAAGTGGGTAGGCAGCCATACAGTGGCCGAGCGCGTCGCCAAGACCGAGGAGTCGACGGGCGCTATATACGGCACGTCACGCAATGAAGAATGTTGAAGGCGCCGTCCAGCACAAAAACAGATGGTTGTGCTCAGAGGTACGTAAAAAAATTAAATGAAAATCGGTTTTCCGTGAAATGAAATTGCGCAGTATCTGTCTCACATATCGGCAGACACCTGAACCGCGCTGTAAGGGAAGAGATAAAGGAGGGAGTGAAAGAAGAAAGGAAAAAAGATGTGCCGCAGTGGAGGGCTCCGGAATAATTTCGACCGCCTGGGGATCTTTAACGTGCACTGACATCGCACAGCACACGGGCGCCTTAGCGTTTCGTCTACATAAAAACGCAGCCGCCGCAGTCGGGTTCGAACCCGGGAACTCTGTATCAGTAGCCGAGCGCCCTAACCACTGAGCCACCGCGGCGGGCAAGGTACGTAAAGCGCCAATAGCCGCTACAGACCGAGCCCGTTACCCAGCTTGAAGAAGAGAATCGGGTGAAGGCTGTGCACATTCAGCAGAAATTAAGCTTGGGCGATATACATGACTGCTGTGCCATATACTATTATGTTCTTTTTGCTGTCAGCACAGTGACTTCCACCTTTTCTCAGTTGTAAGTGTTTTTTATTATCAAAGCAATGTAACGTGTACTTGTTTCCTTTTTCCATTTTAATAAAAAAAAACTTAGTTGGTAGAATGCGCTTAAACATTCTTATCTGCTGTCGCTAGCTGTGTCCGTGTCATTCAAGCAGCGCACCTCTCGAAAAAAAATGAAGCTCCAACTATAGCGCAAACACAAGCACTTCTTCAGCTCCTGTTAGGCATCCTATGCGCTACGTCTTTCCTGCTATGCAGTCCATGCTTACAGATCAACTCTCGAGGACAAGGTTGACCGCACTTTTTTTTGCCAAGTTTCCATGTCCAGTATCCTCGGACAGAAATTTTGAAAATTGGAAAATTGTACAATACTGTTATGGAAATATTGAAGGTAATGGTCCATTCTTGTCATATGTAACAAAACCTTTCTTTTAACGTGTTTCCATCGATCGCATCGAACAGTTAAAACTGCCATAAGAAACAAATACGGAACGCTTTTGACGGTAGTAAAAACGTTAATAGATAAAAGAATGAAAGAAAGCCGTCGGATGATCTGCGGATATCTTGATTGTTATAGTGAAATCTTACATTATATGAAAAAATTGCGCTCATCAAATGTTTCCCGCTTAAAAATGCTTTTGTCCAGGATTGTTGGATGTGCTTAACCATGTCCAACATTCTTGGACAAAGATTTTGTAAATTGGACAATTGTACATACTCTTATGAAAATAGTCTTCACATAATTTCTATATACTCTTATGAAAACATTCTTCACATATGTAGCAAAATCTTTCTTTTAAAGTGTTTCCGTCGATCGCAACGAACAACTGAGACTGCCATAGAAAACCAATGGGGGACGCTTTTGACGATAGCAAAAACGTTAATAGAACCAAAAGATGCAAGACCGTGCCACCGCGAGTGATCTGCGGATATATTTATTGTTACAGTGAAATCTTACATTATGTGAAAAAATTGCGTTCATAAACGGTTTCCCGCTCAAAAATACTTTTTTCAAGAATTGTTGGGAATGTCTGCAGAATAATGACAATCTGGCAGCAAAAAACAATTCATAGTGGCCTGTCGATCTTAGTCACATAGGCATTGCGTACGGCGCAAAAAGTTCACTCCAAATTTGGCATTTTACCGGCTTTTCTTTGCAGGTTTTCCACTTTATTCAGCCTCCAATACCTTTCGTTCACAATAATACGCAGCAGGAAATGCGCCAAATGATTGAAGTTTCTTGAGTCGCCGGAAAAGCGTCCGTATTGCGCGCTGCGCTAACAACCACTTCAACGTCCAAACCCGAGCGTATTGCTACACTTACGATAGCCACGTGGACTCATGCCGGCGGGAGAAAAATATAGAGCCGCCTCAATACGCGGCCCACGACAGTACGAAACTACTCGCCTTTCGAGCTGACAACAAAAGCGCTGCTTTTTCCAGCACGGACACGCCATTCGCCGTCCCTTCTTTTGTATACCGCCAGGAGCGTGGGAGGTGAGCTGTAGAGGACCATTCGGTGAGGCGCAGAGAACGGTTTCTGCCGAATGTAGAGACAAGTGTGCGCACAGTGCTGAGCTTTAGGGGGGCCTTTCAGCGAAGGGGCGCTATTTTTACCGACTCGGTTTACGCAACGCTGTTCCATTCTGGGACGAATGGTTCGGAGGCCGCGATCGCTGCCGTGAAGGCGTGAAAAGGGCACGCGGATTGTGAACTCGTTACGGGTTCGGCAACAAAGAGAACACCGTTGACAGCCAAACGGCCACGCTCGCCTGCACCTGCCCAAGAACCACTCCATGAAACAAACAAAGAAAACTTCGGCGTCTTGTAGTTTCTTTTTCTACTACTGCAAGCCTGCGCAACTATAATAAAGTCCGCGTGGACTTGTACTGCAAATACTGCTCATTAAACGTAACACTGTGCAGGCCTTGCAATTACGTTTTCGCCTCCTATGCGTATGACGGCTCGTAAAAAAAAGAAAAAAAAACATTGAATCTTTAACCGAGGGTCCACGATCAGACCCACCGCCGGCTTCTCTGTTGCACTTAGTTGGGAACGCAGAGATTCTTAGTTTGGCAAGCGCTGCACTTCTGAATAGAGTCTGCTGTTGAGAAAAAAGGTGATCAGGATCCAGCGACTGATGGAAAGAAATATTTAAGATTTAAGAGCTGTATTTTGGTTTCGTGACACCCCGGCGGTAATCGGAAAATTTGCCCGTGTTTCAAAACTTTATTCCATGTGTCTGTGACTCCGTAAATTAGGCAAATATTTTAGTTCGGTTAAATACAGGTTACAGCGTTCGAAGCTGAATTTACAAGTCGGTGAATTCCTACACCGCTTACGAGACATTGGAAAAGGTCTTCCATATAAAGTAACAGCGCAACGTGAAGTCAAATTTAAGAAGTAATTTAGCCCTCCCAAAGTGTTTGAACGGTCAGCTTCGTATAGTCAACTGTAGTACATTCCTGAACTTCTAATCGTTTGCTGCTGCTAACACTCATTAGTCATAAATGCAGGAGATGTCTATCCACGCCTGGGTTTTCGGGTGCTGCATCTACGGCTTTAGTAGCTTTATCAAGGTCTCACTGGATCTCTTCAATCCATTCTTGGATATTTCCTATCGTTGAATCAAACCCAGATACCTATAGTTGTACAAGCAGCTTTCTGGAATAATCTCAGTACCTAACCTTACGTGCCCTGGTTTTCACTTTGTTGGCCAAAATGGTAGATTCAAGAACATTATGGCCACTGTCTAGGGTTTCCTTGAGGTTGTTCCATTCCTGATGGTCTTGGCTCTTGATAAGTGTGAGATCCGGGCAGTTATCTCGACTTACGCCGTTCCCTATCCGCATTGGTTGCGTAGGGTCTGTCAGGATGGTCAGAACCTGTCTCGCAATGTTGTTGTTGTTGTTAGCCTATCAAAAAATGGCACATACCCACACTGGGGGATCGGCCAAGAATCGGGTGGCTATTCAACTGAACTCAGTTAACAAAAAGGAAAAGCACGTGGGAGCATAACACCGGTGAATTTTTCGTCAAGAACAGAAAAGGGATGAGTGTTTTGATTTTAAAATTTTAAGAATAATAATAAAGAGAGTGATTAAATAATAATGATTTAGTCAAAATGTAATAATTGATAGAAAAGAAAAGGTTGAAACACTTAGCAAGGCAGTCGGTTAGATTCTATCAGGAAATTTTGAACAGCGGTGCAAACAGATCTGTGGCTGAACCCAAATGTGGTGGCGCCAAATGATAGCAAGAGCGGGCTGCTCAAACTAAGGCCAAGATGCTGCAAGGGCTCCTCCAGCAACCTTTTTCTCAGTGAGTTGAATCGGCGACAATACAGCCAAAAATGTTCAATGGATTCTGGCTCACGGCAAAATGCACAAAGGGGAGAGAGCGCCAAACCCGACTTGTGTAAATAGAAATTTAGAGGGGGGATGCGGCAGCGTAGCCTCGTCAGTGATACTTCAAGCTGCCGAGAGCAACAAATTTTCCTGTTCCAATAATATTTAAGGTGCTCATAATCCGCCGATGTTAAAAGTGATGTGTTCTGCGTGCTTAAAAACGCACGTCGCCGAAATCTAGATGCTGTAATGTAGGCTGTAGCCGGGATGATTGGCAACACGGGGCCGCTGAGGGAAGCCTTTGCGAGATTATCAGCAATCTCATTTACTGTCACACTGCTGTGGCCGGGAACCCATACTAAATGAACAAGGCTCAAATGCGGAGGAAGTAGGGATAAGAAAGTTGATAAAATGGGACCGTCAACCTGTGCAGCGAGTGACGAACACAAAGATAAAGAATCAGTAATTACTGCAACTGCTGTAATAGAGGGGTCTAGCTTGCGTAGAGCAAGTACAACTGCTAGAAACTCTGCTTGAAAAATAGGGGTGAAATCTGGAAGGCGCAGAGAAAAGGACCAGTATAAATGGGAGCAAAATATTCCCACACCTGCTTTTTCATTGCATTGCGATGCATCAGTGGCTATTGCTATATCGGTTGGTAGGGTCCTCAGATGATCTTCTAGAAGGCCATTTAGAATACTCGGTGGCAAAAGTTTTGCATTTTTTGGGAATATGCCAGAGCCAAACGTCGTTTCTTGGTGTTTTCTGTTTCGTTTCCCCATGTGGGGTGCGCCGCAATAAAGTCGTCCAGCATTATCAGACGCTTTTGAGCTGTGTGTAAGGCCTGCTCAAATAGCCGATCGAATAAGTACGCTTTCGACCCATTTTGAGAATGAGGAAACTAGACGCCTTTCTCCACGTGGGAAGAATTTCAACCAGGACATTTGGTATTTGTTCATTACTGAACGTGTGATCTAACGCCGTCAACTATTTCGATACCAGCTTTGACACCCCGATGGAATGATTTTGGGGATTGATGTATACACGAACTCCATATATCCCGTTAATTTTGGACGGACGTTTGTTTCCTGCAAAGCCAACATATCCGGGGCGTGCTTCTGAGCGTGAAGGTATTGTGTGAGGGTGCTTTCGTTATGCCGGTAAATTCGACAGTTCCATTGCCGGACTCGGGCGATTTTAGGCTGATGCCTATTTCGTCTGGCCATGATTTACGTTGGTCCTGGGGCATGCGCATGAATCCACTCGGGTTTTCTCCCTAGTTTCCTGGCAGCTTGCTTGCTCTCTGCTGTGAGTGATATGGCGGGGAGCAGCTTGCTTGACCTAATCTCGTAGCTGTTTCCGCAATTAGTTAACTCCGTAAACATGTACTGGATGGCGTGCCTAAGTTCATCCTGGTTGTTGTCGCTCATGCTGCAACCCGTTTTGAATTGCTCGCGTTCTTGTTGCACCTCCTTTTTTGAGCTGTTGCCTGAGGTGTTGCAGGTCCTCCCTGAGTTGATTTTGTTCTTCCCGGAGCGTGCTCGCGATCTCGTTTACTAACGTATTCATTTCGTGTCTGAGTGTGTTCTTGTTCTATCCTGCGTCATTTTCTATACCCGTTCGATATTAGTATATGTGTGACTAGGCGCTACTTTCTCTTGTGTCTTGGGTGGCTGGGGTTATTGAGGAGCACGGAGGTGCAGGGGGTGTTGTAGAGGTAGTGGAAAGCTGCTCTGCCCAGGTCACCTTCGACTGATTCCCCCGGGTATCTTGACATCCGTGATCTGTGTAGCTGTGGGCGTCTCTCCTGGCCGGGGTGTTTATCATGAGCATGGGCGCATCGGTTCCCGTAGTCGATATCGACCCGTCCCTGCCGAGGTGCATTACCCCTTGGGCGGCTCTTGGACCGAGATCTGCTTCCTGATTGCTCCCTTTTCCTGGTAGTCGTGGTTCTGTGGGGTGGTCGGCCGCGGTCCCTCCTTGGGCACGCTTTCCGGTTCTGCGGTTGTGTTGTGGGCTACCAGTTATGGTGCTCCCGTGTTTGACGCGGTGGAGATGCACCTTACGTGGCTTCCCTGGTCGCACGAAGTACAATCGAGCGCGATTTGAAGGTTATCGCGCGAGCGTCGGCCAAGAACATGAACAGCGCCATGGCCCAGAATTCTCTGCCGAGGCGAGGTATCAGGCCAGCTTCCCTCACTCTTTTTGCTGTTTCTTCAGCAGCTGTCACTCCCTCCTGGGCTATCACTTTTTTTCTCTTTTCTTTTCGAAGGCTCCAAACAAGATAAACGTGGAAGCACGCGGCAAGTAAAAGCGCCAGTTTGGGCAAAAATGCGTGGTATCACTATTATTTTTCATAGCTTTCGCGTCGCCAATTGCACTATGACGAAGTATTGTAGCCAGGTGTGCCCTAAACATTTTAAAAAATGAAGATGTTTTATGTGCGGTCGTCGCGAACTCACGAGCGCATCACGTCGTCGAGCGCATCACGATTTTCTTGAGTTTCTGACTACAGCCCGATCCATCTTATTATCACTGTCGCAAGGAGCGACCGGAAGATGAAAGGACGCAGCATAAAAATTTGCATAACTGCGCTAAACATGGATAGATTTTGTGCATCAATAAGAAAAATAGTCTTAAATATACTGTCTCCTTCAAAGCTTTGTAGTTACACACGTGCGAAGCAGAGCGAAATCATCACCGATGAAAGGATTCACATGTGCAAGCTGGTCCCTGAGGCCGAGATCAGACAACGCGGTCGAGATTAGAATGTGTGCGGCAGCCAAGCCGGAGCTGCGCGATCGCAAGTAAGAGACAGACGAGGAGCGATAGAGTCACTAAAACGTTTGAATGTCGATAAACGCTAACCGTTCCGATATGTGTTCGGGCTACTATGGTCTCTAAATGGTGCTGCGAATTTCAGTGATGGTTGTGTACAGAATCACTTCACTTTCGATATCAGTGGCATCGTATAGGAAGAGGGCTAAGTAATGAACTACCACTGAAAATGGCTGTGTCATCGATGCTTACCCATTAATGTTGATTAGACTCAAATTCATTTCAATCGTTCTTTATTGGCTTCCAGAAGAGACTAATGCATCTTATGCCTTATCACAGGCTTAGCGCTTTGACCTCGGTCCTAATACTTCAACGCGGCGCCCATTCTTTCTTTCACGTCTTTTATCCTTTTCGGGATAGAAGCGAACAGAGATTCTGCAAGTTCTGGGTCCTGTCGGAGGACATTCCACTCCCTCTCAACGGCTGTCCACAGAGTGTCTGCGTCAATGTTCGTCAAGTTGGAGCGAGCCAGCCGTGCCGTCATTAAACCCCAAACAGTTTCGATTATGTTCAGATCGGCGCTTTTTGGTGGCCAGAGGAGCTGCGCAATTCCAGACTTGGTGAGATTTTCTTGCACTGATGATGCAGTGTGAACAGGGCAGCCGTCGTGTTAGAAATAAAAACACATCCACCAGGGAAAGGTCCGTTCACGGCGAAAGGAAGGAGAACAGTGTCGATGATCTCGTTGTAGACTTCGGCCGTGAGCCTCCCTGGGATGCGGAAGAGGGGACCCAGACCGGCGTAGGTTATTGCACCCCAGACGTTGACCGAGACACGCCCGCTTGCTCCGACATCGCGGACGTTTTCACCTTCATAGCTGCAATAAAATTGATGCATCGAATTTAATAACCAGAATTACGCACAGGGCAGTTACCACAATATAATGAGAGACTGAGCGCTAGCTGCTAAGGTATCTTCAGCTCGTGATACACTGAGGTAAAGAATTTCAGAGCGACGTGCATATTTTCTAGCTAGAGACCACCGATTTTAGTTTTGCACACTTACTCGCACTTCGACTGAAACTCCGCTACGGTATGCCGGTCTTAAAGCCTCTCCTCGGGCGGTGGATTTCACAGCAGCCGCCACACACGAAGCGTGCCATATCCCTCTGCTCTAGCCGTATACTCTCCGCCTCCCCCCCCCCCCCCCCCATCATAACTAACTCTGGTCACATACTCCTCCTGTATAGACCTGTTGGCCTCCTCCCATGGTAACGCCTGTCTTTCTCCTACGTGGTTACCACACTACTACTGCGCTGCAACTTAAATCAAAGACGATGCAGTGAGCTCTGCAAAAGAAAATCACAGCCAACTTTAATTGAAAAGAGAAACAGAGTCGTTCAGGGAGCAAACGGGACTCGCAAAAGAAGTTGATTGAAGCGAGCCGAGAATAAATAACCGCGCTTGGTGATGCTTGTGCGGCTACTCAATCTATGTTTGCTCCAATAAACTTCACGTCCCTGAAGGATGAGGTTAAGAGGTTTGCGGGGATACGGTGGCCGCAGCTGGCACAGGACAGAGTTAACTGGACGAACACGGGAGAGGCCTTCACCCTTCTGTGGGCGTAATATGGTGTTGATGATGACTTCGCTGATAAAACTAAAGAGTGGGCCCAAAACCGCTGGTCTTGTGAAATGATATGCAAGAAAAGTAAATCTCACCGGCAGCCATCGACTCTCCAAACACGAAGTCGCTGGTTCCAGCAGGTAGAGAATGTCGATTCGTCACTAAATATGACCTGTTGCCCGTCCTCAGCGCTCCATGCTTCGTGCCGATGTGCAAATTCCAAACGCTTCCTGCGATGTTCGCTGGTCAAAAGCGGCTTTCTCGCAGCCACGCGGCTTTTAAGACCCGCAGCGTTAAGTCTCTTTCGGATAGACGAAAGGCTTAGGCGAAGGCCAAGTTCTTCTGATTTTCTTGGCTGTCGTGAATGGATCGTGGACGGCGGCAGCTATTATCAGCGCGTCTTCCTCCGCAGTTGTTCTTCTGGGCGTTCTTTGATGCGGGGCATCTTCCAAGCGGTTTTCCCGATGAAACACTCGAAGAATGCGGTTGACTGTCTTCTGATGACGGTTCACCTTCCGGGATATCTCTCGCTGGGACATGAACTTTCCTAATGAAACAATTTCGTGGCGCTCCTCTAACGTAAGTCGTCGTGGCATTTTCCTTGCGACAAGTGGTCTGGGATCGCATCGATCATTGCAGCAGTTATATACCCCCATGAAAAAATGTTTCGCGGAATGTTATTGGTGGACAAAGACAATATGACGAGGCGATGTTGCGTTTTTATATTTTTCCAACTTCAAAGTCGTTCAAATCAAGAAGTGCCAAGCACTGGCTTTACCAGATCTTTCCCACCAATTTTGTTATCGCCCGCGAAGATACGAGGTAACCAAGTCCACACTTTATCGCAACCAATGAAAAGCTTAGAATAGAGAGAAAGGGTGGTGATTTCGTCGCGGGGGTGAAGCTTGTTGCATGGAACAGCGAACGAGGAAGCGAAGAGTGCGAAATCATGATTTTTCCTGTTCCAAAATCGGCCGCTAGGTGCCTGGAGGGCTAGGCTGGTCGACGCTCGCGCGATAACCTTCAAATCGCGCTAGACTGTACATTCTCCCGAGAGACATGCACCCTTAATTTTTTTTTTTTTGAGGGGGGGTTCCTTCGCATCTTCGCAGTTTTATTTCTTCAATGAAATAAACCTCGCCCATCAAATTTCCATCGCAGGCGTTTCTTTTCTGCTTTCTGTCAAGTAAGCTAGACGACGATTTCCCGCGTTCATCGAACAAGTCCAGCCCAATTACATTTTGTGAGTACAAGACAATGTTCCGGAGAAGAAACATTATTACGACGACAAAAATAAACTGCGAGCGATGAGCGCCAGGCTCAGTGGTAGTAATGAATAGTCGCGACTACGGCTCTGGTATCGGTGCTGATGAGAGAAGGTAGGTATTGAAAAAGAGCGGCGCGTTGAAAACATTTTCAGCATGCATGGAGCAAAACCTTCACCGTCATGTAATTGTAGGCAACCACACCATGCTTAATGCTACCCTCAGACATTAAAGCATAGGCCCATTTTTCTCTTCTCCTCTTTTTATTTTAGCTAATTGAAGAGATTTTATGCTCGGGTGACCTCCTTTCGGTTACCGATTCTTTATGTCTTAGACTGGCGTTACCGCTACCAGGTAGTGAGAAACAAACAAGCAAGCAAGCAAACAAAAAAAAACAAGCAAACCACGACGTGAATGTTTAAAAAAAAGTTCGTGCACGTGTAATAAAAATTCAGCGGGGCACTTTGTTGACCTAAAGTGTGGTAAGGCGAAAGCCTTTAGCGCGTGTTGCCGCTTGTGTCACTGAGTGTGGTTAAGATGTTAATTAAGTACACAATTGTTTGTGACTCTTAAATGCTGGAAACACTGGAGGACGTTTGGGAGGCATCCGTCTGATTCGACGCCTTTCTGCAAACACTCTCCAGCGTCCTAGGCAAGAAGCACTACATATAAGTAGTAGCGTAAAAAAAATTCTAAGCATGCTTACGCCCCAAAACACCAGGCCACCATACCTCTGCATGACCCCTCGTTCCAAAACATCAAAATTCTGGGAGGCACACACATGCATCCAGATAGGGGAGCCAGGTAGGCGGCTCTTGCAGGGCAGCATATACTCCCCGCACCAAAGCGCATTGTTCACGAAACAAAGATTTCGACGACCGTGGTGGTTCGGCGTGGCGGTCCATCATGCGGCTCTTCCAGAGGCTAAGCAGTCCCAGCAACATAAATATATCATATGGCACAACGCAGTTTTTCTCCACAGGCAAAAAAAAAAAAACGGATACTGTAGGGTGTCATGTCAATGTCCTCCTTAATTGTTCGTTGTAATATATCCCAGAACAACACAGCATCAATGCACACGGCACTATTTCCATGCAATAAAGAAGAAAAAAAAGCAGGAAGTAGCGTAGTCGTTAGCACACTCGGCTGCGGAACGGAAGGATGGTGGTTCGAATCCAATCATGCACAAACATTTTTCTTCTTATCGAGTTGAAGAGCGTAACGGACGGACGGACGACGCGAGCATGAGCCATTAAAGGCTTTCGCCTTAAAAGTTAGGCTTGGCTTCTGTTGAGCACTGGACGCATTGTTATTACGACGACAGCTCCGACGGTTCTTCTTTAGAGTGTAGCGATGGCGCTGCGGCTGTCGTTGATGGCCGACTGAGACGACAGGAGGCCTCCTGCAACCTTTGGAGTTCTCGGCGTGGAAGACATTACGCTCTCGAAAGCCGCACAGCCAGAATAAATGGACCGAAATAAGTGACTACTCCTCCGGTTTCGGTGGATGTGCACGGGGGAAGCAATGGAAAACGCATTCCTCGCGCGACCCTCCGGAGAAAGAAATTGCACGACCGAGAGGACGAAATTACGACATACGCACAACAACGACAACAACAAACAAAATAATGAGGCAAAGGAAAAAATGAGGCACACGAGCGCTGGACGCGCCACTGTTTTCCCGCGTCTGCTCGTAGCGCAGTGCACGAGAAAAATTCGGAGCACCTTCGTCGATTCCCGCGAACCGGTCGTTTTCAGGCGTAGTACTTTTCGCTCGCCGACTGTAGCCTCGCTTCTGGTGCGAGGAAATTTTTTCGGCGTCGCACCCTGTGGTTTTGCGCAGAACCATAGCCCGCGACTGTGATAACCCTCTTTGCCCGTCCCTTTTCAGTCCCATTCTAGTTTTTGTATCTTTTCTTCTTCGTATTTTTCTAAGGGGCGCAGCGCAGGGAGACGGTGTCGGTTTCACGCAGCCCCGCTCATGAAGGTCGCAGAGATGTCTATCTTCCTCCCATGGGGATCAGCTGGTCGTGGTGCTTTGTTGTCCAAACCTAGCTGGTGTGAGCGTGCGTTGTGCGTTTGTGCTTCCATACACGCCGCTTTGTTCCGCGAGTCCCTCAGCCAGCGGCGCAGAACGACTGATAAATTTATCAGCCAGCTGCTCCCACGAGAGGGCAACAGAAGGGCAGGCAGCACGCGGAGCCACCGTTTACAGGCTCTTTCTACGCCTGCCACTGTGTATACCGTATATGCGAGATGCTGGGAGGAATGAACAGACCTCAACCCTTTTCCGCCACAAAATGCACTTCCACGGAGAGTCGCGGGTTGTGCTTAATGACAACGCATTCGACATATGCTAAGACAACTGATACACCTTAATATTTGTGCTTCCGCTTATTTTGGACACAGCGCAGAATAACGTAGCGCTGCTTTGAATCACGAATATTGCTTATTGCAAAACATTCAGGCTGAATATTGAGCCAGTTACCGGATGGTAAACGAAGGAGCCAACGGCTGACTATACATGACGGGTTGGTATAAGAACAAAGCTCTTCCGGATTGCCTGGGCCGACGCCTTCCGCAGAATGGTTAGGACGTGGGGCGACTTCGCCATCCCACGTGATGCACGGAACTGTCGTGGAAGAGGAGCCATAGCGCGCTTTTTCGCAAGAGCGCGGATGGCGCAGAATGCGTGCCGTTCCGTGGTCTGCACATCGAGGAACACGGATGGACGAAGGTGGCGAAGGTTTCGCAGCGTGCAGCAGGGCTCGCCCGGGCCAAGGCTGGGGCGCTCGGTTATGTGGCCGACGGCACCGCCGCTCACTGCAGCGGCCGTGCCACTCGGCATCCCGACGCTCGCGCGGGCGCTGTACCGTGTCGGCCGACTCGGCGGCGACGCGGGATTAGGTGCAACGCTGGAAACTTCACTGTCGTTTCGCTGTATTTGTTACGCCCGCGCGCGCTACTCCTGTTTATTTGTGTTTTCATGTTTTGTTTTTCCTAAATTTTGGCACTCTAGTACAGGAACCCGGTAATCTACGTATTCTTTTTGCTTTTGATTTTTCGGTTTTCTTTGCACTGCGGTGGAATTGTTTTGAAAACAGGCGATGAGAAGGGGAATGACGGCCGTACCGCACGCTTTTATATTTGTGCCGTGATAACGTTGTCGGTGCATACGCATGCCCGTCTTTATGCGGACAGTGCCTGGCCTTTTGTACCACACGATGCTGCCTCGTTGAAAATACCCAAAGGTAAAACCGCTTTGGTCGACTTTCCCTGCGGGTGCGTTGCCCTCTCGCGAGGGAGCGGCCAAATTACGCCTTCGGTTTATTCGGCGCTGATGGAAAAGAACGTATCAAGTTACGCGACATTCGCGCCAAATGCAGAGCGATTATCTCACACGCCAAGATGGGTCGGACAAAACCAAAGAGGCCCATCTTGGGTGCTTATAACTAATCTCCGGTCGTAAAAGGTCGCACTTGAGAGCCGTCACTGCAGGGCTGGTCAGGAGAGGTGGCGGCCGGGACCATTTTCGCGTCGCCGCGGGTGCGAACGTGTGCGGCCTTCCTTCCGCAGCGGCGGCCGTTGGGAGACGTCGCCGCGGGGACCGTCGTCCACAACTCGGAGGAAGAAGGTCCTGGTACGACCCAACCCGAACTGCCCTCCGTTCACGCAACGCGGGGTCACTAAGCAAGAAAAACAAAAGGGAACAGCAAGAACAAAAAAAGAGGGTGACCAGTGAAGGAATGCGTGCGCGTTCTCGGCCGCTGGCAACGGCAGCAGCAGGAAGACAATCGGGCGCCGTGGGACCAACCGATGCTACGGCCGCGCAATGGCCCGGTCGCTGCCGCCGCCGGCAAGTCGGCGAGAGTTGATCTGCGACGGATCAGCGAGAGAGAAATGCGCAGACCCCGGCTGGGGCGGCGCGCGGACCTTTCTTGAGCAGCGGCGGTGGTCGGGCGGGCGGGCGGCCGACCAGAGGCGGCGTCTGGATGGCTGGATGCAGCAGCAGCAGCACTCGCTCTCGCTCTCGCCCCCTTGGGCTGTAGGTTGCTCTGTCCTGGTTTCCAGGCGCTCCGCTGCTCTGCTCCCGCCGCCGCCGCTGCCGTAGTCTCGCGAGTCGTCGTCGGCTCCATTCCAGCGAGCGCTCAGCGCCGCTCAGCCGTGCGGGACTCGTTTGCACCCAGAGCGGGCGCCCCCGCCGAGGCGGCAGCGCGGAGCGAAGAGGACGACCCCACGAGGACCACGCTTCAAGGACGTCTCCCTCGGGTCCCCCTCCTCCGGACTCGTCGTCGATCGCCGTCCTCCGACAGTGAGTGAAGCCGGGTAGGGAAGTCGTCCACCGCCACCCACCTCCTGCTGCATCTGCGAGGATTCCTGTCCGCTCTTCCGTGGTTTTTCGTTTCATCGCGAGTGTTGGTTGTGGACCGATCGGAGAGAAAGCAACAGAGGTGTCGTTCCCTCGTCGTCGTCGACGGTTGCTTGCGAAGCGCTGCGCGTTGTTGATGCCGGCGCCGGGGAGGACGCCTTTCTTCCGAGCCCTTTCGCCGCTGACCGGCTCGGAGTTGTGTCCGCGTGTGGGACCGGAGTATTTTGCGAGATCTGGATAACTGTCACGGTGAGTCTGAATGGCGTGCCACTCTTTATGCGCATTATGAGGCGCCGCGCGTTTGCGTGTCTCGCAATGAAACGGCAATGCTTCGGTTCGCCTATGCTGTATCTTGCAAGGGCCCATAGTTGATTCGCTAGGAGCTAGCGCATGATCGGTCAGAATCACAACAACGTAAAATGAAAATCCTTTTTTGAATAGAACAAGAAGGTGAAATGCGCCTCGTATCGGGGTGGTGCACGGAAGCACCCAATGTTAGAAGCTACCGTGTCAGATTTTCCGCGGCAGCTGTCCGTTGCTTCTGCCCAATATTCAAAAGCACCAAGTTCAAAAGCCCCCGCCCGTGCCCCTCCGCACCATACGCTGAACGAGTTGTGGAAGTGGGGGGAGAATTTTCATGCCGCGGCTGCCTGTATACAAAATAGACTTCTATCGCTCATAAACACTTTGTACACCAGTCTGTCATCTAATTTAGTATTGCCTTTTTTTTATCGTTTTAAATACTTTCAGTAATAAGGGAGTAATTACTCAGTGGCATCCACCCAAGCGCTGCCACACGGCTACAAACGAGTTGCTTTGTAGCCGTATGGCTGCGCTTGGGTGGACGCTTATGAGAGATTACTCCCTTATTACAAATCTATTCCACGTAGGGGGATTCCCCTAGAAATTTGACCAACTAATTACTTTCAGATTGGCCTCGAGTTTTTACTTGTTGTTCAACGTTTTCGCTGGCATTTTAATATTTTAAAAATTTCCATTAGGGTTTCCGTGGTTGGGGCAAACAAGATGATAAAGTGGTTTATTATTAAAAGTGTGTTTTGCCAGAGACGGGTTCAGCACGCGAGCCGACAGGAACGCGCCTTGTTTTTTTTTTCCCCTATAGTTAATATCTTTTAATTACGAGTTCCTCAGGTGTTCATCTCATTAAGGGCTGAATGATTATCGGTAGAACATAGTGCGAACGGGAGAAGTGAGGCGGTGGATCTTAGCAAGGGATTCCTGGTACGGTGTTTTTTGCACGGCGAAATTATGGCATGTGGCAAATGCCAGCGGGGCTTTTGCGACGGCTGCTTTGCACTCGGGGAAATCATGCTAAAATCCTCGATCGCTGCGTCTCCAATAGACCCTAAGATGCTTTGGCTTCACTAAGGCCTAAGCTTTAGTTTTGAAAAATGATCTTCTTTTGCTTTTCTAAACATCCGCATACTTTTGCGCACTTCTGTATGACTCCTTCATTCTTGCCTAGTCATAAACACGCCGTACTTTCTGCGCTTTCAAATGTTTTCGTTCGCTCTTGTCACGTGACAGGCTTGGATGACAAGCCTTACAGCACCGTTTCTTGCAGTGTACTCTGCTTCACTTGAGCTCGAAGCATCTAACCTAAACGCGGCCAGCACTGAATACTTAAAAGCGGCACTAATGCTTTCCTCAACGGTGACAATGACATTTAGCAACTTATGCTGTATAAGTAGAGAGAACTAAGCGCTTACGCAACGTGGATCCGTTTAGCACCCAAAGTTTTTTGTTTTATTCTATAAAGTAACGCACAATTAACGCACTTATAGAAAGTTTCTATAGAAAGTTTCTATAAGTGCGTTAAGTGTGCGTTACGAAGATAACTTGTAGATCCTTATGCAGTTATATAAGCAAGCGTCGTTTAAACTTTTTAATAACCACGTTTTTGTTTTCTATTCGCTACTATTTTGGAGAGCATTATCTGTTTTCTGAACTGCTCAAATCTATACCGCATACGCGAGCGTCGCCCACGGAGCTTGGTGCAGCGTTTGCCGCTGAAGACGTGGATGATCTGTCCTGTATTTATTTCACTTATAGCAAACAGGAAGTCGGCGCTAATTTGATCTATGCTCTAATCATGCCGCTCGGTAGCGTCATAGAAATGTTCTGCTAAAGAGTAAAATTCTTATTTCTAATCAGTGTTTCGTTTTATGCAGCACTCACTTTCTCTGGCATTTTATTTCCCCCTCCCCTCCATACTCTGTTGCAAATCAAAACCCGCTGACATGAAGCATCAGGGATCTTCACGGCTTGATAGTTCAAGCTCTTCCAACTTACTGCGAGACGCAGAGTTGTTATCGTAATATTATACACCTTGATAGCTGCTAACAGAGTACATTTAATGCTGAAAATCGCGCATGATGACGGAGGATACTATTTATGTCTGCGAAACGATAATTTCTACTGAAGAACGGAACTCACCACCAAGTTAGCAGTATTTGAAAAAGCGAATAAGAGAAAGAAGGACAAAAACAGAAAGCTTCAAGTGAGGAAAAGTTCCAGGAGTGGTCAAAAATTAAAGCAAGGAATTAAGAATACGCAGACCAGGAAAGGTCGCGGCCAGATTATCACTTCCTTACCAAACAACAATCTCAGTGCGCAAGATAAACAGGTTTTTGCATGGCACTGCATGCTATCATGGGGTAATATGAGGATTACATATGACACTGAGCAGGGAGCACTGCAGCAGATGTACAGAGGCGTATCTTAACGAGCAAAAGAGAACCGTTACATCCCCGGCTCAACACTTCGACATCACTATCACTGACTGCCTGTTGTCAACAAATTCGCTTGATACAAGCTGCGCTTGCGTGACAGGCAGGACTGTTTCTGCGTGTCTGTCATGGGTGCTCATTTCGAAGACGTCGGTTACATGAAAGGACGATGTTTTAATGCCAGTGACGCCTGAAACACTGAACGGCAATCGAAAACTACAACCCGAAGGAAAAGCAAAGGCTTGTGGTTTTTTACTTCTTCTCATTGACCCCGTCCCATCATTACAAATCATTCTAATCATTTCCAACCTATTCCCACCTTAATGATTTTCGCCAGACGCTTTTCCTTAGGCTCGCGAACTATTCGATATTCCGCATTTAAAAACACTTCGCTTCCCAGTCTACGCGTCGGCAACATTCCGCGCGTTCTCGGGCGTCGCGGCTCCAAGCAACTGGCGAGTTCAAGAGAGCAGGTCTCTGTCGGGAGGAGAACCAGCTCACGGAGTCGTTGACATCGGGGCTAGCGGATGCGAGCAGCTGTAGGCGTCGCGTTGTGCAAGCGTATACAAAGGAGAATGCTCCGAAGGCCATTGCGCGCTGAGGCGAACGTGTCAAGTTGAAGGACCGCGGAGGTAAGCACCGTCCTTGGCCCACAGCGACTGCTCGCGGTTAAACGGTCTTTCTTCACAGTCCGCCCTTCGATTCCTGCTGGCTGCACGATGCCGCGAGCAAGGCTGTCTGGGTGTCTTGCGTCGGAAAAGCCACCTTTGTGTACAGGCGTCTTTGCGTCTAGAGTGCGGCCTTTTAATGCACATTTAAGCGCTGCCTTAACACCTTCAGTCACCCTGTCTCCAATGCAGCTTTTGTTTGGTTTCGGTTCCGGTTAAAGCTGGGCTGGAGTGCACCGCGAATGCGTGCAGCTTTTATTTAGAACCTTTTTCGACAGACCAATGAGAGTCATTCGATTCCAGCCATTCGAAATTAATGCGGAAAACCGTTTCAAGAATGAAGCCTTCGTGCTTAGCGATAGGTCTGGTAGTCATCCGGTGAGTGGTGTGTTTTCGTATTTGTTTCGCAAGCATCTCTGCTTTAAAAGGCCTTGGCATGATTGGTCAGAACAAGTGTTATTGAGAACATGAAAGCAGCTTTGAGTTCAATGTTGCATAATGCCGCGAATCTCTGTAGTCTTTGTAATATTTTGTAATACTCGCATTTGCATATGAAAATGCTAACTTTTTGTGAGATTTTTCTTCAAACTTCATACCACTTTGTGAAAGGAGTTAAAAAATTGCAAACGCCCTTAATGTGCGAGCATGGAATGATGGAGTGCAGTTTGAGGGTGCCAAATATGTAGCTGTCCTCCAGAAATCTGCATATTTAGGGAGGAAAAAATCGCGCAAACATCGAGCGCCCATGGCGAATGACCATACTTTTTCGCACTGCAGGGGATCACTTACAGCTCGCACCGAAGAAGCTTGCTAGACGATGCGTTTTGTGCTCTAACAATGCAAGAAACAACGTTGTGAGAATGGCATAGTATAGACTGTAAGAAATAACGCAGAGAGCGTGATGAAACTGAGTTCTTTTTGGTTTTGAGTGGTGTTATTTTTTCTCTTCTTCAAACCAGCGCATGAATAATAGAGCAAACAGTACACAGAAGGCTTGAGCAGCCACACTATTTCAATGTTCTATAAGGAATCCAATATATAGGAGTTAAGCTTAGTTCATTTGATACGAAAATTAAGGCCACTATTTCACTGTTCTATAAGAAATCCAATATATAGGAGTTAAACTTAGTTCATTCAATACGAAAATTAAGGCCGCCACACTTTCTGCTTGAGAAACGAAAGAAACTGAAAACTGATCTTCGGTGAGATAAAGAAAGCAATGAAATGAAAAGCCAGAAGCTGCTACTCAGCAAAGAAACAAAGGCGTGCAGTACAGTTCTCATGCAAATTACGAGCCATGCGTTCTTGTCCACACTTTAACTTTGCCTTGCGTTCACACACTATCTGCAGCAGAGTCCATGGTGCCCATACAGAAATCTTGATGACTCCAACGTGCTTGAAACTTAGTGAAATGGAAAGTGTCGTAAATTAAACCAAGGGTTAGGGAAAAAAAACAAACACTGGTTCCCAATGTAGTGAAAATAAAACTGTAACAATGCTTTCAGCGGTAACCTGAGCAAGTTGACTACTAATTTTTACTTCGCACTAGTGCTTCTTGACTAAAGGTTAAGTTTGCTTAATTCAATATTAGACCATTAATGTGATGCGAAAGGTTTGTTTGGATAGCTATAGAGTATAGCAGGAAGTTTATAAACTTCAACGAATTTAGTCGGTTTATAAATCTCATCTTTTCTTCAGCGTTTTTTCTCTTTCTACCTTGGAAGCGAAGGCGAAAATTCACAGACGAGAAGATATCTGTTTCTCGTGCACGATGATAGTAAATGCAACTGCGCGAACTAATGTTCACCACTGGACAGCAGCGGAGCGCGCCGACAAGCTCAAAATCTTCAAAACGCCTTCGATACACATGAATAACGCCTTTTTTTTTTTGCAGTTTCTTCAGCGTCGCAACGCTTTACACAACTGTGTAGTGGAAAGGTTGCGCGTAACTGCAGTGATTTGTTTTTGTACTTTATTCTACAAAGCGATACACATGAATTGTTGGAAATTGGAAGTTACAACTAATAAATTAAGTTCACATTAAATAAGTCTATCCTGCCTGACCTATGCAGAAGAATGGCGATTTGGGCTAGTTGGATGTAGTTCATCATGGAAACAGACAACCAGCGCGCACGAACGAAGGACAAAGGATAAGTGTAGACACTCCAAGGGCTGTCTCGCAACTAAGCTTTAATGTGAATTGATGGATAAACATACGCACATACAAAGAACATCGGCGCATGTGCGAAAGGAACGCATGGCATACAGGGCGTGAACATACGCATCCTGCGAAACAAAAACACAAAGCCAACATAGCCACACTCAGACCGCTACCTCCAAAAGTGACGCATCATGAATTATCTAAACCGGCTATCTCACCTACCCCTGTGTCTACCCTCCTCCTTTGTCCTTCGTCCGTGCGCTGTGGGTTTTGTTTTCAAGATGAAGCTTACCTACACACTCGTGGGCAATGCAGCTTCAGCCCGGTAACGCACGTAATTTATTTTCTTCTTTCATTTTCTTTCATTGACATTACGTTAAGAGGACCTGTAAACTTATCAGATTCGCTCTCACCGTTCCTCTTTACAATTCACTCAAGTTACGATCCTTTCGTTGTGGAACGCAATTCTTCAACGACATAGAAGACACGCCTTCCTCATCGGAGACCCGCGCTCGTATACCACTTTCCGTCAGACAGGCAAGGATCGAATCCCTGCTCATTTCGGGCATTCACACTACGTATCGCATCTAGAAATACCGCCGCGTCGAGCGGCTCGACCGGTACGGAGCAGCAGCAACATCAATACCGACACCACACACTTCTACCCGGTTGCGGGACGTCCACTTATTTCAATCTCCGTGTTAGGGCACATCGCACTTCGCGGGACCGGTGCAGCTAGCCTCGATCGGTGGCAGGTGCATTCATTTCATCTATTTGTTTTTTACCTTCGAGAACAGGATCGAACCTCATCGGTCCCCTTGACAGTACGCGCGCCGTTTATATCTCAACCCGCTCCTCGCCTCCCGCATCCTACGCGCAGGGTGAATACGCAGAATCAGCGCGAATACACGCGTACGGACTGGCGGAGAGACAAACGCAAGCGAAAAAAAAAAAAAAGCCAGATAGCGGGAAGCAAAACGAACCCCCAGCAACGTTCTCGGAGCGGATAGAACAGAACCGGGAGCCGAACGTTGCTTTTAGTAGACTCTGTGCGCGTGTGCCGTGCGGCGGTCCAGTTTATCCGCCAGTGCCGCTGAATCCTCGCGGGAAGAAGGAGTCGCCGCTGAAGTGTGTTCCTTTCTTTCTTTCTTTCTTTCTTTCTTTCTTTCTTTCTTTCTTTCTTTCTTTCTTCTTCTGTTTCTGTTTGCGCACCGCGGTTCTCTTGCCGGACGAGTTTTGGCGGAATCGGAATGCAGTTGCCGCCGTGGCGCCGGCCGCAACGCGCTATGCACGCTCGTGGCGAGGATTGTCTCGCACGCATGCATGGCGGCGGCGGCGGCGGAGCGCCATGTGGGTCAGTATCCCGCCGCGCTTGTGTGGGTCAGTATACCGATCCGCCTGCTCCTCCTCCTGGTCCGGAGCCGGCCTGTCCAGCGGGTCAACGCGCGTGGCGCCGGGAATTTGCCTAGCGCGCGCCAGCGCTGCCGTTTTGCATATGCGGGCCCGGTCAGCAGCCCGTCTGCAAGGGGTTGTTTCAGCAAAATTCAGAGGCGATATCCCTGTGCTCCGACTAGTCGGGAGGTCGAGGAAAGTCTCTCTGGCCACGAGTTAATGAGAGAGGCTAGTAAGTGATGTCACCGACCGAATCTAGATGGCATGATAATCATTCTATTGAGACTTTATCAGTGACGAGACCACGACATTCAATTGTTAACTGTACAAGTGAGATTTTGGATAATGTTCGGGAAGTTTAAATCAGTATTACGAAATTTATTCCTCACGCTGTGTGTTATTGTAGCCGTTAATTCCCTTTCTTTTTAAGCGGGCTTGGGAATGTTGGCCTGTCAGATACATCGACTGCTGCTGTTCTTGCGAATTGATAGCAACAAAAAGTAAATACCGCAGCAAAATGTCTACTACAAGAGCTGCTGTGATGCACAGCTCATGAAACCCTCAACTAAACCTTGCAAAGCTGTCTTTCATCCCCCCCCCCTCCCCCCAATCTGACAAACCCTGTCTGAGAGTGTGAGGGGAGAGCGGAGAAGACACCTTTCTTTTTATGCAGCTGTTCGGGGCCCGAATCTCACCATCACGACTCCTATTACTTGGCGGTAGTAATTACACCTAGTGAATAGGACGCGGTTCCCTTTGCGCCTATCACAACGTGATAAGCTCTCTATTTCTCCTGGTAAACTGGGTCGCTCAAGCAGAACGTGAGAAACACTTCGGCTCTCGTGGCCATAGGAGCGTTAAGGAATGGCACCAAGGCATAGGCGAGGCGTATGCTAAACGTACGTCGGTCTTCTGTTCATGGAAAGGCACACACACACACAGTATATCGCAGCATGCAGTCATTATGACGGTAAATGAAGTGTGCAGTATGCCGCCGCGGTGGCTGAGTGGTTATGGCGCTCGGCCGCCGGCCCGAGAGACGCGGGTTCGATCCTAGCCGCAGCGGTCGAATTTCGATGGAGGCGAAATTCTAGAGGCCCGTGTACTGTGCGATGTCAGTGCACGTTAAGGAACACCAGGTGGTCGAAATTCCCGGAGCCCTTCACTACGGCGTCTCTCATAGCCTGAGTCGCTTTGGGACGTTAAACACCCATAAACCAAACCAAACCGATATGTGCAGTAATCATAGAGTGGTGCGGCATTGCGATAATAAATATTGGATTGGATTTTGGATCTTTATGGCGCAAGGGCATCTATGGCCAAAGTGCGCCATGGCATAAGGTATTTTCTATTTCTCAAGGTTTCAAAACCCATTTCCCAAGCATTTCACCCTAAATAAGCAGAGCACCGGGCCAGGGGAAAGCTTGTACCCATTGTATGACCAGTGGGTAACCGGCGGCACTGGGGATCGAACCCCGCGCATCCCGCATGCGGATAATAAATATTCCGCTAGCTCTTTCTGGAAAGTCAGCCGTAGCCATAAATTGCATGGACAGCTCCCGTGCATTGATGTTGCTCAGCAAATTTTCTCCCCTGGAAGGCAGTTTTTGCTCTTTACGTAATAGTGAAGTGAAAATGAAAGCGCTTTCCCAAAAGACACTTCTTAAAATGAGCAGCTACTAGTACTCACAGGACTTCCACGCCTGTAACCCGAGCTAACAATCTTCTGCTATTTATTAATTTGAAAGTATGAAAGTTGTCGTCAGTGAAACGGACGCGGGTTTAAGTATGACAATTCGTCACTCTGAAACCCCGGCGATGTCCGAGGCGCGATTCTCTGACCGGTTGAGAGAGGTCATGTGAACTTGTGACGTCATCGCGATCTGCCTACCGGGTTGTGAGCAACCTAGAATCGAAATCAAAGGTTAGAAAAAAAATGTTACCTATGTCAGCACCGGCACAGCATAGCGGATACCTGCTAATGCAGCTAACAGTCTGAATACGCCGGTTGACGGATGCAAAGAAACAAAGTGAAGCAAACACATATAGAATCAGCAACAGAAGCTGCGTGAAATGTGAAATACAATACAATCAGACTCCACTCGTAAGGCAGCCTAAGCGTCCCTATAGTGTTTCTTTTTTTTTTTTTTCACAGCGCTCGCTGTTAACTTAAGGTTTCCGGGAAACGTATCATAGTCGTCGAAAAAAAGCACCCAATCAGCTTACGTTACCGCGGGGAGGAAACCCGCATGGTCTGCATCTTTCAGTGCGTAAGCGGTGCATTCCAGAAAGCCCTGATTTTCCAATTACCGGCCATGCAATCGCCTTTCATTTTTTTTGCCTTGGTGGCGGGTATGGCATTGTTTCCGTAATATATACGGTATATATTATCTGGGTGAATTTATAAGCACCTCTTAGGGAAGTTGTTTAGGAGGATAGGTGGGTGGTTTCATTGGCGCAATGCCTTTTTAAACCCCCCCCCCCCCCCCAAAAAAAAAATGGCGATCATTGTATATTTTTGATAGACAAATCTCTCTCAGGGAGGGAAACGATGGAAAATGATTTCCCCCGTAAATCAGCCCCTACATTAGGTATTTTTTTCGCTTTCGAGAACAAATTTAGAAACCATGAGAGTTTTTTGTTTGTTTGTTTTTCGCAGGGGTCTGTTTTGGGGTCACTTTTGTTTTAGTTGTATATAAAAGATATTCTTGCTATCGTTGAACCGCCTGTTTAGATCAAACTTTTTGCCGATGATTGTTTAACTTGCCCTGCAGGTTGCCCGGATGATAAGATTAAAATAAATAGGCGTCTTCAGTCATTAAACTCATGGTGCCTGAGATGAGCCATGGAAATAAACTACAAAACAATAAACAAGAAAGCTCAATGCTATGAAGTTTCAATATAATATCAGTAAGAATGCCTTGGATGAGATACAGTGCTTCAGGTACTTGGGAGTAACATCAACACAAAATCTTCATTAGCGCAGCCACATTGAAAATATCTATTCAGAAGCTTACCAGAAGCTTTTTTCTCTCAGGAGAAAGCTGCATAATGAGACTAGAGAAATTAAATTGATTGCCTACAAGACGTTTATAAGGCCAATTACAGAATATGCGAATACTGTATGGAGCCCACATCAAAAGGGTTTAAACCAGAAAATGTAAAGGATACAACGGATTGCAGCGCGTTATATAGTTCTAAATATTGCCGCACTGAATCGGTGACAGAAATGTTAAATGAATGTGAGTTAGGATCAATAGGAATGAGAAGACAAAAGCACAGATTGAAGCTTTTTTTAGATAATGCAAGCCAAATTAAAAATTAATAGGGAATACTACGTGAAATCGCCCCTGAAACATTTCCCGCGAGAAAACCACAGTAGAGTAATACAAACCATGATTACACGTACTGATGTGTATGAAATTTAGAATGGATTCAGAAGTGATGTTGTTGAACATACTGGTGTTGAAATTTTTGTCTTAGGTGTGGAGACAGTATTGCGGAAACGAAGTGGAAATTTGTAATTCTGCTTTTGTGAATGTATTTTTGCAATGAGAGTTGTATTTCTAATTGTTCTCCTCCCTGTAATGACCCCCATTGTAGGGTTAACAGAATGAATGAATGAATGAATGAATGAATGAATGAATGAATGAATGAATGAATGAATGAATGAATGAATGAATGAATGAATGAATGAATGAATAAGACAAATCCCCCTGAAAAGGAAATGCAAAAGAGTTTCATATCCGCACATAAACCTCAGTGCTGTCTGAACGGTTATATGATACGCTTTGCATTTTATTTACAGACACTCTATATCACCATGTAATGAGATATTATGCGAGCCGCCGCGGTGGCTCAGTGGTTATAGCACTCGGCTACTGACCCGAAAGACGCGGGTTCGATCGCGGCGACGGCGGTTGAATTTCGATGGAGGCGAAATTCTAGGGGCCCGTGTACTGTGCGGTGTAAGCGCACGTTAAAGAGCCCCAGGTGGTCGAATTTCCGGAGCCCTTCACTACGGCGTCCCTCATAGCCTCAGTTCCTTTGGGACGTTAAGCCCTCATAAACCATAAACCAAACCTAATGAGATATTGTGAGAATAATTTTGTCGATATACGAATGTTAACTTTAGATTTGTCTGATTTTGATGTGATAATCTAGATCTGAGCCAGTTTGGTTCTGAGTGCTTTATTCTACAGTAGTAATCCATGCACTGATGGCAACTGCTGTTTTTCAGCAACAGAAGCAAATGAACGGAAATAGCAGGCTTGTGTGACAAGCGCTGACACACTTCAACAGCGTAAAAGTTAACTAGCTAGAATGCTTGGGAATAAAACTCAAGAACGGAAGTCGAATACAACTCAAGAACGCAGAGGCTTTTCCCCGTCAGAGAACCCCCTTCCAGCCAACGGTGTCGGGCGATTCTCATGACGCTGCTAGCCTGTCAATGCAGGGAGCTGTGCCAGAGTGGAGAGATGCGTTGATCCCCGACCATAGAGGGAAGGTATTATCCCCTTTCATCTACCACTTCCTGCATTGTCACACTAACAGGGTCATGAGAATCGGCAGACGCCATTGGCTGAGAGGTAGTCCTTTGACTGAGAAATGCCGCTGGGTTCTTAAGTTGTATCTGACTATAGAATGTAATCTGCTTAACTGTAGCATCCTAAATTATTGATTAGTAGCGAAATGGCAGACGCAGACTGGACACAAAACGACAAGAAAACCTCTAGTCTCGTGCGTGTCCTTCTTGCGTCTGTCATTTCTCTAGTAATGGATTGAGGAAACCAGTGCCAACTAGCCGAACTAAACACTTTAACGAATGTACGAGGGGCGCATCCTTGCTTCTTCGGTGGCAGGGCTAATAATCCCTCCGTTATCATCGTCTTCTGAGTTCAGATCTTCCGCTGATCTCTTCATAACCTACACAGTCGATCGTAAAATAGCGTTGGGGATCGTAGCAATAAAACCGTGCTTGAAGCAGCCCAAGGTACGAGGCTCGAAGCTGGCAAAGAAGGCTCTCACGATTGGATTTGGTTCACGTTGATTCGCATATCAGCAAGATCTCGTTCACTTTTTATTTGCAATTGTATTTTCGCGCAAGTTTTCTAGACGTTGTAAATATTAAAGATTAAAGGATTTGCGAGCCATTGCAGTGCAATTTCACTTAGTTTCGGTTTCTGCATTTGGCTCATTTCGGAAAAAAAAAAAACTCTTCAACCTGCCTACCGGATTGTGAGCAAACTGCAAACCTCGATAGGTGGCAGTAAAATTAATGTTCGGTCGCGAGAGGTTGCTCGGGAAGAGCAATCTGGGTCGCACAAGCCCCGCCGGTGGCAGCACCTGCCATGGCAGGGCAGTGGAATGGTATGAGGGCTCCCAGGGATGTAAACTAGAGTATGACCAATTCCACATATGTGAGCATTAATTAACCCACTATCGGTATTTGAACAACTTCAATCCGTGAACAATGGATCCGAACAGCGGAACCGAAGTGAAAACTCAAGTGCTAGCGCAGCAAAGCTATTACAGGGGCTAGTTGGTTGATCATACTGGGAACAAATGCGCTACAAGCGACAAAAAGGACACATACACACGGCACAAGCGCTTGTGCCGTGTGTATGTGTCCTTTTTGTCGCTTGTAGCGCATTTATTCCCAGTGCTAGCGCACCTAATTCGCATTTGACCTAACTACGCCAATAGACCACCAATTTTTTTTTTTAGTGTAAAAGCATTACTTCACGAGCTCTAACCGGCTCACTAAGTTTGTGTGAAGCTTGACCTTGAGGGGGACCTTGGCCGAGCCATAAATAAATAAAATAAATACTGCCGCGACCCATGCGAACATGCCATGCCTGAACATTTCCCATCAGCTTTGACATGCACCACGTGCTTATAGACTCAGCCTAGTTGTTCCTCTAAGTCGCTAAGCTGCCTGAAATGGCCCGAAAGAACAAACTGCGAAGTTCTTTCTAAAGACTGCTTCCGGAGAGCGTATGTATGCATAGTACAATATAGTAAACGCGATATTTCCGGCACCTATCTGCTGTCAACCACACAGTTCAAGCATCCTGGTAACAGTCTGGCGAAGCAGACTGTTACCAAGCAGCGCGAAACGCAACACGCATTAGAAAAGGAGACGTTGGCACAAGTTTTAACGCGGCAGCGTTAAAGCTGCCGTTCGGAGGAAAAACTGTCGCGTTGTCACACTAATTCAAGATTGGTAAGCAGAGGTAGTGACGTCAAACCACATACGACCAATGATAGCGAGGTATGACGTCACACACGGACAGTCGACGGGTTGGCGGGTACCAGCTACGCAGCAGTCAGAACGTGTGGAAAGTTTCCAATACTCTGTGCTTGGCGCGTCGACTGATGTGACAGGGTACATAACGTAACTGTGGGTGTAGAATACAGTGGCCAAAAGAAAGATGCTCTGCGTAACGTAATGGCGCTGGTTGAGTTGCGAAAGAGGCCAATGACTTCTAACGCTGTCGCGTTCGGCTTCCTAAGGGTTGATTAAGAATTTGCAATCTTGTTGTGCTCTGTCTTCTGTTTGCGCTCCATTTCTTTTTCGCGGTGTCAGTTTCAGAAAATGAAATACCGGCTATCTATGCAAATTTATGCAAATATATGCAAAACAAGAAATAAGAGCTATTTCCGTAAACTGTTCCGTTCAGCTATGTCTCTCTCGTGTTCAGGTTACTGAACTCCCATACAGGCACGCCCTTTTAATCCTTGCAGCTGAGCTAGCTATAAAGTAGAGTTTAGCAGGCATTGCGGACGTGAACGTTGCACAAGCCCGTAAACGCTGCGCACTCGGGTCATACAGTGCTTGCCAGCAGGACAAGACTCGCTTGAGTCCCCGCACGGCGCTCACCTGCACCCACCGCCCCTGGCGCGATTACGCAGAACAAAATCACTTCCTCGTTCCGAAACGCGCGGGCTCTCCGCTCTCCCTACACATCGGGGGAACGCCGACGTCCGTTCCTGGAAACAGGTGAAGCGCGCCACCACGTCCGAATTCTCCGCCCTTCGCTGCAGTTTTCACCGAAGCCGGGCGATATTTTACCGCGTGTTACCCCGAATCTCGTCTTCAGGGGGCGGATCCGATCTCATTCGCTTCTCTCTCTCTCTCTCTCTGTGTGCGTGCGTGCGTGCGTGCGTGCGTGCGTGCGTGCGTGTGTGTGTGTGTGTGTGTGTGTGTGTGTGTGTGTGTGTGTGTGTGTGTGTGTGTGTGTGTGTGTGTGTGTGTGTGTGTGTGTGTGTGTGTGTGTGTGTGTGTGTGTGTGTGTGTGTGTGTGTGTGCGCGCGCGTGCGTGCGTGTGTTTGCTTGTTTCGGAGGAAAATTGTCTTGTGGGTGTGTGGATCTCTTTTGTTCGTGCAGACTTAAACATCTGGATGGACGATGGAGTGCGCCATTTTGCCGGCTTTTGTTTCTCTACATTCCTTTCAGTGCCGCGCAGCCGCCACTGCCTGCTTCACGACGCAGATCCGCGTGCGCGCACTCCGGCGCGCGCGTGCAGGTCTGCAGCCAGGCCACGCGGTTCAGACGGGGCTTTCCTAAGAAGCGGCGCGGCGGTGCCGACGACCCCCGTTCAACCCGCGCAAGCTGTTGCTCGCGTGTTTCCCTCTCGTTATAACCGCGACGCGACAAGCGGCTGGAGGAAAAGAGAGCCCGGCGTTGACGCGGAGGCGACGTCACGCCGAGCTGACGCTGCTCCGCCGAGGACGATGCCTCCTCCCGCTCCGAGGCGGATGCGGCACGCCAGACGGCTGCTCGCAATCGCGTTTCCCCGGGAGCGAGTCGCCGATTGTTCGCCGTCAGATACGCAGTTGAAAGGTGGGGGAGGGTGCGGAGGGGCATTTACACGGAAGACGGACTCGGAGCGGCTGCTCCGAGGAGTGCGTGGCAGGCGAATCGTGCGTCGCTTCCTTCTGGCGTGCTGCGATGACACTATGACTTTCACTGAGGTCGTCGCCCCTGTTGTGTTGGTGAATCACGTGTACGGCAGTGAGCTAGCTGCCTGTTAGATGAGCTCGTCTCGAACAGTGCATTCGATGCTTCTTGTGTGCGTTGCTTCCAAGCGGCATCAGAAAACGAAAGATAATTCCTTACTGAAAATCGTGTATAGGTTTCAATGCATCAGCAAATAGGATTACGGCACATTTGGCTTGGTTGTTAAGGTTTAACGTCCCAAAGTGACTCAGGCCATTATGATGGACGCCGTAGTAGAAAGCTACGGATAATTTCGGCCACCTGAGGTTTTTTAACGTGCACTGACATCGCACAGTACACGGAAGTCGCGGGTACGATCCCGCCCGCGGTGGTCACGTTTCGATGGAGGCGAAATTCTAGACGCCCGTGTACGGCGTGATGTCAGTGCACGTTAAAGAACCCCAGGAGGTCGAAAGTACCGGAGCCTTTCACTACGGCGTCCCTCATAGCCTGAGTCGTTTTGGGACGTTAAATCTGTAAAACCAAGCCAAATGTGCCATAATCCTATTTGCTGCCCCATTCAAACCTATGTACATTTTCAATAGAGTAAGAGAGAAGGCGCAGTGATGCCCGATTGGTTACCTTACACATGGCCAAGCATAAGGACATCCCAAGCTGCGTTGTCGCGCAGAAAGCTGAGAACGCAGTTGCGGCATCTCTGCGAGCGCGTAAAAGAGGTTTGGCGTTTGTCACTTCGTTCTCGGGGCCGTGGGAATCTTGCGGGGGGCCGCCTTGGGAAGTTTCCGGTGGGATCCGCGCGCACGAATTCCAGCCGGGGATGTCACGTCGCAGGGATGCGCCATGCTACGTGCATAGATAAGCAGCGAATGTTGCATGCATATTCAGTTCGTCCGAAGTTACAGTATCCTCTTTATCATTTTCAGTTCAGCCTGGGAAATGGTGCACTGCTGGCAGTCAGAGTGGATATGGCGTGGCGTAAAGCAGCACCTGACATCCGTGTAGGCTATACGCACCATTGATGCGAATGCCTTCGCTAGAGCGGTGTACGCCTTTCTTCGATTTTAATTTAACGGACTGGCACACTCGGTAGAATTTGATAATTGCTGTTACCCGAGACTGCGAACGGACCTAACGAACCTGCCATTTAAGGCATTCAGAACGTAAGAGAAACTAAGTAGGATATTATTGAACTGCCGCCGAAATTCATAACCGGAGCGAAAGATACGACAATAGGTACTCAATGCGGTAACTATAGCGTACGTGTTACTGCACTGAGTCCGAGTGTTTCTTTTGCGCATGTAACATGAACCTCGACTCGCGAACATGCATGTTTTGTCGAGAAGTAAATGGGGTAGCCAGGATAATCCATGGTTGTTTGTTTGCCTCTTCCACGAACTAAAAAAACAAACTTCACATTAAATGTGAAACCTTAAGTTAAAACCATTATGTTAAACTGTAGACCTGCGCTGGAAACTGTTACAGAGCTAGAGCAAAAATTTCAACGTAGTCCTTTACGTCTCCAGCGTGCAGCATTTTAGGGCGTGTCGATGCTGCTCTTGTCTTCTTACTGGAATACAAGCATCACGCGTAAGCCACTGTACTACATGGCTAGTGTTACGTTGCCTATTCAACTCAATAACGTCAAATGAAAGCATTCAGAGCAAAGCTGCCGAACCTATTTTGTTGGGAAATGAAAAATCACTTGAACGAACGTGACGAACAAATTTTTCAGACGGACGAACTTTTGCGAAATCGTCCGCCGAAACATCGTTGCATTAAACGAAAATAAGATTGAGTTGAACTAATTGGTCCATGCTGCAACTTTATGGTCAGGGAACGTTTCGGGAAGTACTGAAATACTTCGTTCAAGTCAGAATGCATCAAAGAACTGCTGGCGTTGCAAGTAGGAAAGTGCGTGGCTTGCTAAACTTAGCAGCACCGCATTGCATTGCGAAACTAAGTAATGAATTTGTCAGTTCTTTACAGTAGTGCGTTTGCTCATTTGACTTGCAGCCTGAATAGTAGCCATACATACACTGGCTTGCCTTAGCCGCAGTCATATGTTCGTAAGAGGTTCAGCAATAGAGATTAATTAATGTATCTAGAGAAACTGAATGTTTTAGTCACTCATCAAGGATTTGTGCCAGGGAAAGTGCCAAAACCACAGAAGAACTCGCACAGTTTAAAAAGGCGATAGCACTGTATGCCAGCGTTCAGCAGAATATTAACTATACATGCCATCAAATGTGCTGTCCTACGCATTACGTACGTGAACTTTTAAGAGTATTATTTAAAGTACAGAGTTTTAAGTACAATCAGCCCCATTTCCGTTCAGCGAACTTTCAGTTGAGCAGTAATTAGTTCAGGCCTGCTTTTCACTGTACCTCGCCTAGATGGGTTTGATAGGAAATTCCTGAAATCATGTCATGCGTTTATTGTCTAAGACAATAGAGTGATTTCGCGCCGCTCCTCAGAGCATGCCATCGGTCATATAGTGGATTTGATCGGGGATGTGACGTAGGGTGTGTTTCCCGACACGAAAGCAAGAGACTGCTGCTCTAAAACTGCAATATTTTTCAGGTTGGGATGTTCCACTATGCCTTTAGTCACAGAATAATCACATCCCTCCTTCATACTTTCGTCCCTCTAACCTTTATTTCTTTCGAGGCCATGAAAGCGCCTAAGTGGGGCGGCGAACCCACCGTGCGCTGACCTTGATAGACTCAAAGTGAAAAGTAAATTTTCCTTTCCATCTCTCAAAGCACAATTCCCTCTTCAACACATCTCGCCCTGTCTACAAACTGTATACGCTCTTCGAGACAGCGCGCCTCATGTCCGGATTAGATGTTTGCTTGTCATCGTCTGCCTTCTTTTCTCGGCGCTCTGCCGCGCATGTACGCGCAACAACAGAGACGAGGAAAAGCACACTGCGCATTCAGCGCGCGCGTTTTGTGCTGCGCTGCTCTCTGGGCTTCATCACGAGAGCGGACCATTAGCGGGGCCTGGCCTCCGAGAACAAGGCGGTGATGTTGGTGAGGCCTGAACAAAATGCAAACTCTGAGTGGAGAAAAAAAAAGTGTGTAGGCGGTGCTTGCCTCTGCAGGGTGGGCGGAGGAGCCGGCAAAGGAGTGGCGCATGTAGAACACGCGCGTGTATGTGTAGCGGCCGGAGAGAACGCTTGTGGGCTGGGTGCTGTGAACCTGGTGTGGCTGGAATACATGCACAGGATCCCGGCTTTGTTCCAGGATTCAAAGCCGCCCGTTAGCGATAGTCACTCCATGTTGTACACGCAAGAGAGTGTTTCACTTGCTCGTTCCGATCTCACAATCATTCCATTCGTGGACGTTGAAAACTAAACATCTTGACAGATTTGCCTGTCTGGTTGGCTTCGAAGACTTATAATAAACTCTGCACATCTCCAACCAAAAACTTCAATTTTAAACCCAACGTTTCGAAGCCGGCTCGGCTCCCTCATCAGGGGTGACTGGGGGCAGTGGCTAGCGTCCTTAAGTATGCGTGGAGGGGATAAGGAGGTCAAAACAACGAAAGCTGTGATGCGAAAGGCGTGGGGGAGGGGGGAGGAGGGGGGTTAAAGCTGTGAGTCACGTTGTCGCACTGTGGGGAGGCGGTCAACGGCGACTTTGACCGCCTATGACACGATAGAGTTAATGAGTTAATGCCCATATATGCGGAATTGGTCCTTCTCAACTTTGCAGTAATATGTCCCTGTGAGTATTCCTATCACTTATTGCGCAATGGTGCAGCGGTTAAGGGATGCACCACTGCCCTGCGATGGCAGGTGCTGCCACTTTGCGACCCAAGTTGTTCTTCCGGAGCAACCTCTCGCAATCAACCATTAAGTTAACTGCCAGGGTGGTTAGTTTGCTCACAATCCGGTGGGTAGGTTGTGAAGACCCCACGCCACGTGACCTAGTTTGCCCACCTAGGTTGCTTCTCCGAGGTTGGCTGCCTGAGTCACCATATTTATTGCTCACAACGCAGACGCCGACAGCGCCAACGCTGGATTTTCTGCATAACGGGGCCTTTAACGCTATCGCGTTAAAATGCAATAGCATTTAGGTTGTCTGCTATGATGCCTATAATGAGTGTCTAATGTTATTCTTGCAATTTTCCGGCCAAAACTCCAGTTGGAACCGGTTCTATTGTCCATAATTATGTGGTATGCGTGAGTCATCACCTTCTAGAATGTCCGAGTTCCTTCCACTGATTATCCCATGGGCACTAATCCATCTTAATCCATTTTCTGAGGTGGGCTATACTTTTAAAATTTTGGGGGTCCTTTAGAACTTTTGTTGCTGGGCACACTTCCAAGTTTTGGGGGCCCTCGGGTTTTCAAATTTGGCGATGCCCTATGATTGGTCCACTGCTGGTCACGTGGTGTTGATGACGTCACGACCCTCTCAATTGCATTCACGGATCGCGAGGAGTCTCATGCCACTACTGGCGCAATGGTGCAGCTGTTAAGGGACAGGTGGCTGTTTCAAACAGAGTGAGACCAGTGGGTTTGTGAGACCTAGGTTGCTCTTCCCGAGATCCCGTAAGGCTCATGCGAAGCGTCACGGTGGGCAGGTTCGACTGCATTTAACTTGGCAAAAGTGGCCAGTTCGCTCACAGTCCGGTCGGCACGTTGCCGCCTGCCACGGTGGGCAGGTTCCGATGACGTCGCAAGGTCACATGACGTTTCTCGACAGATCATAGAATTTCGTGACAGAGGACCCAAGCCGGTATTTTTTTGTGATACGACAGTCTAAATGCTATCGCCCTTGATTCCATTAACCTAACTCGTACAGCATTGCGCGACATATTTATTGCTGGGCAATTTTCTTAGTACTTAGTTTTGATTTTGTCGCGAAAATTGTGTGATTGGACTTACGGACTGAATGTGTTGTTTGCCTTCTCATCGGCACCTCACGCGTACAACGCTTCATAGCACTAACTCCTATCGTTAGTAGCGCATGCTGAAGTCTTACTGTTATGCAGATTGTTTTCTCTTTCCTAACTAATTTTTGCTGATGAACTGAGCGCATGTATTCTACTGCAATATTCACTTGTATTTCAACAACTGTACTGTGCATGTAAGGTCATTGTATGTATCCTATTGCAATATCCACTTGTATTTGAACCGTTGTACTGCGCATGTAAAGAAAGTCGCTGCTGACGAAATGGCTCCCTGACCTTGTCAAGTTGTGTTCAAACTTTTTTTCAGGGAAGCCATCGACATTTTACCAATGTCGAAATAAATTTGGTTTGATTTGATTTGATTTGACACGTCCTGTTCCAAAGCCTGCATAGGCTTATATACAAGACACAGTGTAGCACCCGCTATCTTCTGAACGGTACATGCGCCGAGTGAGGATATGTCTTGTAATACTCCTCAGTCTGCACGAAGGGCCGCTATTTACCGGCCAGTGACAACGTATGCAGCTATAGATATAATAACCACACGTTGCTCGTGCTTTAATGATACCGCGAGCACTGGCCCATGCTCGCATCCTTCTAGCGCTGAGTCGCGCCACTGGCGACCGCCCACTGTGAGGCCGGTGTGCCTCAGAGGCCATGAAAAGATCCAGGTCAGTCATTAATTGGCTGCCATGCGACGGATCCAGTGACGATGTGAGCCATGTTGCGTATACGGTCAGCCGACCGCTAAGTCCGCGCTGCGCGCACAATGCGGACCGCTCCCCTTTATTCGCCGCGCTCTTTTCTGGGAGGAGAAAGCGTCCTCGGACCTTCAACGCGCCTGCCTGCCCGAGTTCCGTGTTGGCGAAGACGACAAACACATTCACTTTCGCTTCTCGCCCTATATTTTTACATTATCGCTCGCTGTGTGAGCCGCTCTCTTTCCTCGTTGGTCACGAAGCTTTACTTTGTCCGGGTGGAGCTCGAGAAGCGCTCGAGGAATCCGGATGCCTTCAATCTATGTCAGCCACGCTCATTCTGAGAGCCTTTAACGAAGCGTTTAAACTTGCCCGACAGGAATAGGTGTTCAGCAGCGCTTCGTGACCACGTTATGGATCAGAAATCAATCAAAAAGTGCCTACTTTAACTGAGTAATGTGGTTACTTATAGAGGTGCACTGCGGCACTCCTCACCAGCACCTGAGCCTCAAAAAATAAAATAAAAAGAGAAGACAGGCCTCTGATTCTAGTGCCGTAAATTATCCTCCTCAGTGGCCACATACAGCCATATTTTTGCGCAGATCGAGAACAAAATGCCTGGGGCAGCTAAACGAAAAAAAATTGTTTTCGTTTTCCAATGTCTCTAGAACGGCAATGGGATGGGACCAATTCGGGGGAATACAGGAAAATGTCATGTCAAGCGGCTCAATAATGGTATGCCGGTTTTTGTTCTGTATACTCATTTCATATCTGAGTTTTCTGTTTAGTCGTCCTTTATGCCAGGCACGTATCCAAGGGAGGGCCCTAGGCTTCCCTCCCCCACTCCCCCCCTCCAGTAAATAAAATTCATCCCCCCTCCCACCAGGGGCAAAGCTACCATAGGCCCCTCCCGAAAAAAATAAACTCACAGGACGGTTACGACTATGCAACGCGAGGTTCAGCGATAGCTGTTTAGGCGATTAGTTCTTTATTTTATTTACATGAACAATACAAGAGAGGTTGGCGTCGCATAGCGGCTCCGGCTACTCCTTTTCACCAATTCATAGAAGCCACTTGGTCCGACGATATACAGTTAGCTTAATTTAGGCGTTTAGTCACGGGACCACTGGTATAATGGTCACGCGATGCACCCTTGCATTGGCTGTTCCAAACAGAGCCACGCGTAGGCTTATGCGACCCAGGTTGACCGGTTTCGCCGACGACGGCGCGAAAGCTAGGGACGGGCGCCTAACAGCTATCGCTGTAAAATCCTGTTACGTGCCTGCTTTATGCATTTTGTTTAGGCACTCGAAGGCTTAATTCCTCATTTTCGTCTTTTCTGTGCTGCCTAACGGCCTCCGTGTGACTATCTGGTGTCCTCATCTTGCTGCGTGCCTCATGTGGCACTGTCATCGTGCGCCCGTTCTGGTATGTTTCTGATGCAAGTCAGCAATTCACACGGCGTTCGCTGATCAAGAAAGTGTCACGAAGCTTGCTTGTATCCCATAGCGTATCGACTATGGACTAGTGCACAAGACATCACGATTTCTCGTGTACGACCTACCTCAATCGGAATAATACCAAACACTGACGAGCCCACAAATGAACGACCCGGTGCTTCTGACCGGGCACGCGTGGCAGAGTTCGGGTCAGCTGTGCGGGTCACACTTGGGGTCATATATCTCTCCTCTATGCGCGCACACGTATGCCAGAGAGGCGCACCGACCTCCGTTAACCCGTCTCGCAAGTTGCATACATCGTTCGGAAAGCAAGCCAGAATCGCTGGTGGCTTTGGTGGAACAGCACGTTGGGGTGCAGCGCAACTGAACAACCCCGCGCGAAACGAGCTCTCGTTCTTTGAGCCGTTCGTTTATCTTGGAGACTTGAGCTGCTAATACACATTTATATTATTGCTTTGCTCAGATTTTCCAGTGTTGTTTTAGCCCAGAGTGAATAAATCTCAGAACACGGTACAAAAGAGACAGAGAGAGCAAACCGGGAGGATGCGGAGTGGTCTTCGAGTTTACTCCTAACTACTAACGCGCATTAACCCTTGCCATGTGTACAGCGGCACCGATTCCCTCCTCCGCAACAACTCTCTCCGGCTTCCCCTCACTGCACGAAAGTTAGTGCTGATGTAGGTCTCTCGTGCAGTGTGCATACTGGGGCGCCCTTCGGCAGTGCCCTCACCAGACCCGCTTGCTGGCTCGGACTAGTCCCCCGCCCTCTGGGAACCCCCCGTGTGCCCCTCTCCCGCTGCAGATTCTTCGTTAGTAGGGCGCCGAAGTGGGCCGATTTCTCGAGCGCGCCCAATACCCGGCTCTGTGTGCGCGGCTCGCCAAAGCTCACGCGGGTCGCGGGGGAAACGCCGACACGCACCCCCATCAGATAGCGATAGCCAGCGCATGCCTGCGCTCGCACCAAGTGGCGTATAGAGAGGGAAACTGGCCGCACAACAGAGTCGAGGGGAAAGGGGGCCGCACTACACGTAGAGTAGAACGGACTAACCTCTCTCTCGCTGGGGCCAACTACACGCATTAGGCGTCCTGCTTATCGTTATTATTTTTCCGAGCCCCTCTTGCGCGGCCGGATTGGAGGTGCGGGCTACGGGACGTTCGAAAATGGTGTGATCGCACGGAACTTTTAGGCGAAGCTACATTTTAGTAAGAAGCAAAGAAAAGAAAATTTCGACACTTTTTTCTTTGTTTGTTTCAGAGTGAGAAGTTTTGACATCGACAGTACTACTGTCTCTGGTACTCATGGCGCCGCGGACCCAATTGGGGGCCATCTCCGCGGCTGCTCATTCAAACACACATGGCTCTGGATATTCGTGTCTCATGAGCACCAGATTATGAAAGATAATGACGAAATTGTATTAATTAAGGCACAGAGGGAGAAGAGTTAGTATCGGCAGAGAACCGCTATAAATGGTCACAATTGATTACGTGATGGTTTGACGCCATATATCAAACGCTAATTGGCTGCAGGGAAATTCATTTTCAGTAGCCAGAAGGACGCCACCAAGCCATCGGTTACTGACAACGACGACGACGTTGCCAACTTGGAAGAAGGTTCCTCGTCGTAGGAAACGAGAAAAAAAAAGGAAGCTTGCACTTCCTATATTCATCGCCGTATGACGTGCATGTACCTCGGTAGGCGGCTCCTTCTTCACATTCCCCTCAATGGTTTCTCTTGAAATGCTACACATGCGCTGTGAAGGAGACGCGTCTGGAAATCAGTCGTCTGCATTCCCAAAAATACTCGAAGGACGATTTCGATTCTCCCTAATGCGAAATTTGAGTGGATCTCTGTCTGTGTCTCAGGCTCTGTAGGCTCATTGTTTTGCTTTGATGGGTCGTCGGCACGTCTGGCGATGATATTAGTTCGATAGTAGGGTTAGTTGATGGAGACGGTGAGCAACGAACAGCACGCGAGAATGTGTATATTAGTCCGATAGCAGTGTTGAAGAATACGACGTTGTGCTATGCACAGCTAGAGTGTGTCCCAGTTTAACACGAGGCGTGATGAGCTGCGGCGATAGCATAGCACTCTCGTGCAGTCTCCAGCGAAGCTCATTTGTTCACGGCGCTGCGGGTTCCAATCCCAGTCGCGGCAATGTTTATTTTTTATTTATTTATTTACTTAAGGTTTGGCTCGGTTACAACGACGGCACCGACGCGGCTCAACCCACGAACGGGCGCTTAATAAGAGCTGCGCTCTAAAATCTTTCAGTGTCCACTACAGGATACAGGATATATACCCTGCAAGAAATCACAGCATGCAGCGACGCCCCGCATGACGTCACTACAAGTTGGCGAGTCAACGCGGCGCAGTGTTACGCCAACGCCAAGGCCCCAGAACCGAAAAACGTGCCCTTTACAGCTCTCGCTGTAAGTAATCGTTGCGTTTGAAGCTTCCTGCAATGCTTTCATTCCCGGCCCGTTATTTTATTCCAAGGAGAATTCGCAAACGACCTGGGTGGATATTTCTCTCTTGAAGCTGTGACTATGGCATCGAAGGGGAAATGTTATTTTGTTTTGACGAGCTCAGAAACGTATTATACCACAAATAGTGCTCCTGCTATGTGACCGGTAAACCGAAAAAATTGTCCCATGATTGAGATTGCATTCCCTGCAAAGTTTTCTGCCCGGTAGAAGTACGATCCATTCATTATATTTTCTGGCGGCTAGAAGTATGGAAGTGTATCAAACGACCCACATGTCTTTAATAAGGGAATCGTCATTTGTAGTGTAGCCATATGAATAGGTGCGGGGGTCGTCTGTGGACGGGCTCACAAGCAGGTTGTTTGTACGTAAAATATTGGTCCTGTTGGACACCGTACAGTTTGTAGTTCTGCAGGAAACGTGCACGGCATACAATATAATCCCAGGAACATTCAATACTTAATAATTCTTGAATAAAGCACATGCGCTTTGATGGTCGAGTCTAAGCCGGTCGATCATGATCCATGCTTAATTCCATGCTACTAGCTACAATCCATTTTTTTTCTACACTTGTGACAACGCGAGAGCCCAGCAGTTCATTGTTGCTACTAACGCTCGTGTGGTCTGTATATTCATTCAGATTTTTCAGTCTCTGCAAAGCATGGAAATATTTTAGCGTCTTAGTGAGCCAACAGTGTACAGGGAATCAGGAATGCATCAATTAGCCGCAATTAAATCCATGCAAGAAATTAAAATCTCGTCAAGAGAAAGCAGAATGTAATGTACTTAGTTGCCATCGTAACTAATCACGTGCAGGAATCCGCAACAATATCTAAATGGCTTCACAGCCATGATACAACATTATCACGCAGAAGGGGCTTCAAACGCAGAGCAAACACAAGATGGACGCTTGTGTTCCTGCTAAGGTGGCTAAGTGCACAGGAGAAAGCACATCGCATTACTATGCATAACGAAAGTTGAACAAAGCAGCTTTTCACTGGCTTAGGGTCACCGCAGTGCACACCCCTTCGTGAACCGGGTGTTCGTGCCCATTCTGAACCAGTCTCCCCGCAGACGTCTGCATGAAATATGGACCGCAGGTCGGCGCTGAATCACATTAGGTCACCGGCAACAGTTGCGTAACGCGGTCAATAGAACACGACTGGTTGGGGGGACACCCCAGGGCCAAAACAAATAAGAGATAAAGACTTCCGGTCCACCCTGATACACGGCACGCACTCGTTTCCGGCCATTCAGTAGATGCACGCACGCGAAAGCGTTCAGTCGAGATCTGTGCTGCGCGCACTGCCCGGGGAGAGATTCGAAAATCGCGCGTCGAATCACCCGCAACCGGGGAAAGGCCCGGAGGAAGTGCACGGCTGTCGGGCCTGCACGGGCGGCGAGAATGACAACCGACAAATGACAAATGGACGAGCGTGCGATTCGCACACTGAAGCAGAGGACGTCTCGTAAATAATAATGCGCCGGCCTCGTGGTTCGGCAGCCGTGCCCAACCAACCGAACGGCGAGCAGAATGACCCCTGCAATCACCACGGCCGCTCGAGTTTTACGGGCGTCGAGGCACGCGATGTCGGAAGACCGAGAAATGTCCCGCCGCTGCTGCTGGTTCGGGGAAGAAGACCCCGCCTCCGTTGGCGGAAGAGCACCCGACACGCGGAACTGAATTCGGATAAGTACATACTGCGGACAGCACGGAAGGAATGCGCGAGTTACGTCGCGCCTATAGCGTGAGACGTTTATTAGCGCTGATATACGACCAACTCGCTGCGGAGTTGGCCGGTGCAGAGTATCCATTAAAGGTAGTGACGCAAACCGCGTGAGGGCTTGAGGAAGATACCGCGGGAGAAGTGGCTTATTTGTGGACGCGTGACGGCTTGCATGTGACCTTTCGTACCGATGTTTAGATCGTTTGCGGTGGTATTTTTACGAACAGGTATACAAGCAGGGTCCTGCGAATAAACAGGCAGATAGCCAATGCTCAGCTGTAGCAATGCCTATAGCTTCTAATGTGTGCTTCTTGCTTCTCGCTGGCTTTTACCTAAGATATATACCTTACGGCTCGACAGTCGTCTGAGACGTGGCGGCTAGTTGTTTTGGGCGATTTTCAAAGCGTCTGTGTCTCAAACCATGGAGACAGTGCGACTTTAGCTAGTAGATCAAATAGGTATTTTCATTGCGAAGTACTCTTCTGCATAGAACAATCTTGCAGTGAATGCATATATGTGGCAACTAGAAAGAAATTCTTCAAACATTAAAACATTCCGAAATGAGTGCATTTGTCCACTGGTGAACGTAAGAAGTTATGGCCAACGTAGCACGTCTGTACTCGCTTCTACCAGTCAGACGTGTTCTCAAAAAAGCGCGCGCGCGCGCGCGCGTGTGTGTGTGTGTGTGTGTGTGTGTGTGTGTGTGTGTGTGTGTGTGTGTGTGTGTGTGTGTGTGTGTGTGTGTGTGTGTGTGTGTGTGTGTGTGTGTGTGGGCGTGTGCGTGTGTGTGTGTGTGAGAGAGAGACAGAGAGAGAGAGAGGAAGGGAGAGCTAAAAATTATATCCTATGCAAAGATACATCTCGCTGCCACACCTGACTCGGCCTGTAATCCAATACGACCCTGCCAGCCTCTTTGGCGAAAATATTTTTTATACGCTTACAGGGCTGGTCATGCATTCCAGCATGAAATCTGGCCGCTGTAATTGCAACCCAGAAATCTAAAGTGGCCCTCCGCCTGCAAAAGGTCTTCGGCAATGCGTTTCGTTATCGGCAGTTTTAAGCGGTCCAGCAATAGTTTTAGCACACGTGTGCTTCTTTTCAAAGCTGTTGCAATAATTCCACACGGGCTGTCCGTATACATCTTCAAGAGCCTCATTACAAGTGACATGAAATAGGTCGCATGAAATATCGTTGCGCTCTATGTGCGAATTTGTTGTGCTCTGACTCACTGCTGCTAGCTTCGTCACAACTGACAAAGCAGTTGACATACGGCGCGAACTGTCCTGGCGATCTGCTTGTTAACTAACGTAGATTGGAACGCCGTGGAAGAACCGTTTCATCGTTTCATCTACAAATACGGGTTCCTCCGCAGAATACCGGTCATAAAACTGAAACATAACAAATTGCGACTTTGAAAAGAATTAAGTAACTTGGAACCTTGTCCCCTATACGCACTGTATTTCACGCCATTGTTACTCACCTTTCCGACTCATCACCATATACTTTCTTCATTCTGGTCAAGGTCTCCGCTAAAGCGCGACCTGCGCTACAGCCATCCGCTTGTCCACGGAGCGTAGAAAGCTCCACGTAAGTTGCGTCTGTCCAGTAGACAGTGAGCAAGAAGGACGAAAGAAAATCCACTCCAGGGAAAATTGCGGTACAAGCCAGCTTTCTTCGCAAGCATTCGCAGCGCTTGGCATTGCGTCACGGTGAAGCCGAGGTGATGCAAACGACGGCCCCGCCGCGGTCAGTGAGTATTTCGGCCGGAAGCTCAGATTCACTGGAAAACTCGCGAAGTCAGCGCGTGTTCGCTACCGCTGGAGCCTTGCATGTGCCGAGGCCATGGCGTGTCAACCGTCACACATACAGAGGCACGCGAAGTCGCGCTCGGTGCATTACACACCCCCGGAGCCGGAGGCATGATCGCGCGGATCCCTCCTCCGGTGAAGCACACGCGGCGCCGGAGGTCCTCTACATAATCCGCGCGAACGCGCGCTGCGTCCCTTCCCTGTCGTCGCGGAAGCGAGGCCCTCCGCCATACTCACCCACTGTTCTACTGTCGCTATTTTCAATCGTGCCGGCAACTCTGCAGCCGGCAGAGGCCGAGTAGTTGCGCGGCTTCCGCGTTCTCGATCTAAAATATACCAAACAAGAAACGCACCTTCCCAGGCGGAACGAAGCGAGCTTTTCGTTGTTTTTCGTTCCTTCATCACGTTTTTTTTTTTTGCGTTGCTGCGTTTCTAACTTTTCGTTGCTTCTTCTCTCAGTAGGTTTCCGCCGAAGAGCCCTGGCCGGTGCTGTCTCTTGCTCTTGTTTTTTTTTCTTTTGCTTAGAGAACGCAATCTTTTGGGAAGAAAAAGAATCAGTGCGCCTTTGCCCGAAATCTTTCGCGCACTCGTATAGCCGCGAGCGCTGTGTACCCGGCCGACGAGAGCGGGTCTCGAGCAGGAAAACAAGGCCCCCACTTCGGGCGCCACTTCACCCGGCAGAGAGAAACTGGGCGTACTTGCAAGGCCGCCAGCGGCCACTGGCACATTACCATCGGGGCTAGGAAAAGAAAAGAACACCACGAATAGAAGTAGCCAGGCTGGCTGGGCGGCGCTATGAGAAACACGTACAATCAGCGGGGTATGCGCGAGGGGACCGGGTTGACTCGGTCGGCATCGCTTGTTACGAGCGCCTTGAAACCTTAGTAGTAGCACGTAAAACGTGTTATGCGATGTCTTAATTGTCTTAATTAAAAAAACTACGTGATTACGGTTCTTCACCCGCATGGCTGCGTTAGGTTATTGCATTCTCACCATGGTGTCCTTTTGTACATGCTCCAGTGATTTCCGGCAACATAAGCAACTGAGTTTGCAGGAGTGAATCAGTACTTCTATTGTGAAGTTTAGAAGTTGTAACGAACTCAGAAATGTAAAATGCCAACAATCCCTGCTTTTTGTTGTTATGTGGCATCTATGTTGCGTCGCTTTTTTTTTATTTTTCTGCGTCGGTCTCCTCGTTTCATCGCAGAACTCGTAGCAACCGTCGAGCTATTTTCTCCTTACTTTATTTTCTAATAATAATAATAATTGGTTTTGTGGAAAGGAAAATGGCGCAGTATCTGTCTCATATATCGTTGGACACCTGAACCGCGCATTAAGGGAAGGGATAAGGGAGGGAGTGAAATAAGAAAGGAAGAAGGAGGTGCCGTAGTGGAGGGCTCCGGAATAATTTCGACCACCTGGGGATCTTTAACGTGCACTGACATCGCACAGCACACGAGCGCCTTAGCGTTCTTCCTCCATAAAAACGCAGCCGCCGCGGTCGGGTTCGAATCCGGGAACTCCGGATCACTTTGTTTTCTGCTAATTTCCTTCTAAGGACAAGCCCTGACCAGACGCACGTAGGTGTGCACTGTGTCCCCGCAACAAATGTGTGCGCGAAAAAAAAAAAAAAACTGACGCTGAATGTACAATGTTCCTCCGTGACATTTCGTGTTTCACTAATGGCAAAAAAAGTCCAGGAATAAGACGTATTATTCTCAGGCTTATCACGTAACTGCGAATACATTATGCGAATATTACATCTCTCTCACACGACGACAAAACTTAAGTTCATACTCTGCACAGCGCTGTACTAATGAAACCTTGGCCTTCAGAGCAAGAACCCTAGGGGCCTTAAATCGCAATAATGTTAGTGGTTAGTTTTGATCATCTTTACAGCAATATCAGCACTGAAGGCTTCTGCCCTCTCTCCACCCGCACGGGGATTTTATTGTACGTACTGCGGTCATGCTCAAAAACATGGCAGGGTGGGTACGCGTACAAAACCGCATATACAAAAAGGCAAGCAATAAAGGTAAATTATTTTAGGTGCTCTTCAAATTACTCTGAGTTCATGTTATTGCGCCGTTAGGTAGGTTATTCTAGATAACTATAGCTCGTGCGAAATATTAGTACTTAAAGCAATTATTTACTGAAGATCTTCGTTTTCAAACGTTATAAGCAGTTCCGCTCACAGTTCATACTGTTGTACAGAACACTGTACACGAGTTTTTCCTTTCGATTCCGTGGGCGTGCGTGCGTGCTAAACGAATTCACAATGAAGCTAAATTAGAAATTTACGAAAATACGTGCAGTAAGCATAAGGATATTAAAGTTAAAAAAAAACTATTATTGAAACCGAGGCGCGGCGCTTTCCTATATGAAATCTAATAGTTAGTTCAGAGCGCAGAAAATTGCTTGTGCATCATCATCATCATCACCATTCCGACTAAGCCCACTGCACAGCAAAGGCCTGTTCCATATCCCTCCAATTAACCCTGCCCTGTGCTAGCTGCGGGCACCCTACCCCAAACTTCTTAATCTCATCCGCCCACCTTACTTCCTGCCGCCCTCTGCTAAGCTTCCTTCCCTTGGAATCCCCTCCACCATAGGTTATCTTGCCTTCGCATTAGATGCCCTGCCCAAGCCCATTTCTTCCTCTTGATTTCGACTAGAATGTCTTTAACCCGTGTTTGATCTTTTGCCCACTCGGCAGTGCCCTCTTCCTGTCTCTTAACGTACTTACACCTATCATTTTTCTTTCCATGGCTCTAAAAAGAAAGGGAAAAAGCGATGAAAGCGGAAACTTCAGTCACGATGCGTAAGCTATATGTTGCCTTACGGGCTATATGTAGCCTTTACAAAGCTAAGCCCAGCTAGCGGTACAGACGTCTTGTAAGTTCTCAGAGTTATTCTCCTGAGCTTGTACCGTGCACTGCAACAGCAGACCGGAAAGACTTCGGGCTTATAGAGCCAGCCAGCGTGCGCAGTAACTTCGGGCCCGAATCGCGCACCGCAACGGATACGACTGCCCACTGTTGTCTAATTTTCTGGCAAAAACTGCTATGGTCGGACACCCACCAATAACTTAGCTCACCGAAAGGCCGAGAGTTGTGTAAGGCAAGCTTTGTAATTCCTGCTGCTTCTCATAGTGATGCTGGTATGAGAGCAGCCTGTTCTTATAAGAGCCTTGATTCAAGTTTGTGTACATCAGCACGTGTTTTCTCCCTCTTTCTAACTTGCACTGTAGTCTCATGGCTGGGTAGATAAGCTGTGTTATTATCATCATAATAAAACTTGTCAGCCGAGTGCAGTACACGAGAGCCGAAAAAAAATATCCGGATGGTTGCCTCTGTCTTGCGTCGATAATGTTTTAACGAACTTCATTTTAAACAAACATTCTTTATCAAACTTTTGAGTCTCATCCCCATCCACCCCATCCTTCCCTGCCCTCAACTACCGTGCCTTCTCCTCGGTGACCACCCTGCAACTTTAGAAGATCGCTTGTTATCTGTTCTACTGGAGCGACCGATGATAAGAAAAGCCAGAGGAGTAACTGAGACGCAATTGAAGAGGACGCACGCGTCCCCTTCATATGTTGAGACGGCAGTCTAAACATTTGTTCTCGTTTGTGGACTTCGGCATAAAAGCTTGCCCCCACTTTGTGAGACGCCGCACAGCAAGACACTCTAAGCGAAATTCGAAAAGGTATTTATCTGCTATCCAGCTGACAGCGCAGCCAAGGCTGTACAGATAAAACCTTTGTCGGCAGTGTTGTTTTACTATATAGAAGCACACCGTGTAATGTGCGTAGGTCATTATCTTCAGCCCAACGCTTAAGGGTAGAGAGCTCGTCACGCATGGTATCCATTTCGATCGCAATAAAAAAGGAACATAAGGGGACATCCATAATATATTTGTGCTTTTCTTTTCTCGGATCCTGATACGGCAGTTCCCGGTGCAACCGATCGGCGTTCAGCGTCCAACGAATAGCCATCAGCGCACATTCCGTCCGTGTAGGTCACAGCGACCGTTCCACTCCGATCAAGAGAGTGTGCGTTGCTCTTCCTGGACTACGTGACCTATTGCATCGAACTCTATCGGGCAGAGACAAGACTGTAGTGTCGGCTGACCTGAAAGGCCGCTTTGTGCAGGAGTAGGTCGCCATCTCAGATGGAGATGAGCCTTTGTACAGCAGCAGTTTCTGTCGCCGCCGCTCTGGTAACAAGTTTTCTAGTGTCGCGGACATCTGATGCTCGTATGACTCGACAAATAGACAATGAAAGCTATAAACGTTTTGGAATTCTGACGGGGTGAAATGGGATGCGACTGTAAGATTAAAGCGAACACGGTCTCACCTCTAGCATCATTTGTGGAGCGTATACTGTAAGGCATAGCTGATAACATCAACTGAAGCACCAGCCACGAAGAAACAGCGTTATTAGCCCTTGAGGCGATGCGTCAAAAGCGTGGGGCCGCGAGTCAGTTTCTGGGACGTCCTGGGAGAATTTTAACTGCTGGTGCTACATACTTTTTTCCTAACACCGCATCTGCTACTGCGTGTCATAAGCGCAAGGTAGACGCCTAGCGTGTATACAGTCGGCGGCAAATGTTTTTGGGATGCGTGTGCTCGGGAGGAAATGTATAGTAGCGCTGCCTCGCGGCCCAACTAGTATTGGAGCCAACGGATGGAGCATTGATGTCTCCCCTCAAAGCCGTAGCCGTTTCAGGCGGTAAAATTGCGTGGCAGCGTAGAATTAATGAATAAAATTTTTATTTTGAAAATACCCAGTAACGGAGGATGGGCTGCCCTATTGCAAAAGCCAATGGACTGCGCTGCATGCCGCCAGGTCCATCGCCAACACACCACCAACCCCCGTCGGTGCGTAGGGTCAGGGTTGGTGAGCGGGCACTCCCACTGCTCATGCGTCGGGTTCCTGAGTGTATCTATTCTCGCATTGTGTTGGCAGGCCCATACCACATGGTAAAGGTCAGCCGTTTCGTTAAAAAACTGGTATTCCGAAATAACTTTCGTTTTTGCACTCACCCGCATCCCACAAAAACCTTTGCTGGCGACTGCACCCGCAGTTATGAGTTTACGAAGATGAGTATGGCGAAGAAATTTATTTGCACAGCATCCATGATGTATTGTTGGGAGATTTAATGGTACCCTCTCTATCCTCGTACTCAAAATTAGGATGCGTGTATAGTGCATGTACTGCGTATTTCATCTAAGACTGTTAGCAGTTATTAAAAATATCCTTTTTGAGTTAGAAGAGCGCTTTTACGAGCATAACATTGTACGTGGCGGTAAGCATCAGATTACAGTTAAATGCATTAACTATAGTATATATAGCAGGCTGTGTAACTGGTATTAAATAGCTATCTTTTTATTGATAACTGTTAGGCTGCTCATTTATTCACAGGTTCGTAGGCCACGTAAGTAATCCCCATGTCATGTTTCGGATTTTCAAAAAACGCCATTCTCGTCGCCGCTGCAGCGCATTGAATTTTGGAGCGCCACACGAGCGAAAAAGTTCGGATAATTGTACTGGTGCGAAGTTCAGCACTTTCAACAACGCACAAAAAAAATATCAGAGAAGTTGGCATGCACAAGTAATGTAAGCAGCAGTACAGGTTCAAATAGGTACTATAAAATTTCCAAAGAACACGTATTTTATCTCATATTGGAGGGCCATAGATTTTTTATCCATAATCATGCAGAATTCACTGCAAAACTTTACAGGACTGGAAGTACTTGAAGGTGTGCACAAAAAGCGCCCCCCAGACGCAGTAAGGTTTATGGTTTACGGGGGTTTAACGTCCCAAAGCGACTCCGGCTATGAGGGACGCCGTAGTGGAGGGCTCCGGAAATTGCGACCACCTGGGGTTCTTTAACGTGCACTGACATCGCACAGTACGCGGGCCCCTAGAATTTCAACTCCATCGAAATTCGACCCCCACGGCCGGTATCGAAACCGCGTCTTTCGGGTCAGCCACCGCGAGCGCCGTAACCACTGAGCCGCCGCGGCGGCCCCGAAAGCAGTGAGAAAACAGGCAGGCACCTTAACCTTTAAAAAGAAAACGAAGATGAATGTGAATCTTCACGCGTTCTTCAGCGCACCGAATCAGGCGCATTTACTTACACAGGGAAAATATATGCCGTATAGTAGAGAGGTGCAAAGAGCAAGCTTCTTCATCAGTCATGACGTATCACAAAGGAAAGAACTGCACACCGTGTTCCCTCCCACCAAGCAAGGACCTCGGATCCAATTAAGCGCATCTGAGCCTGCAGAGCACTCGGAAATGATTCTTTCCTCCGATAAAACTAAGGGTGGGCGCACTTGTGTGCAATGTATCAGCCTTATCTGCAACGGACCCGTAATCGAGCCAGAAAAAGAAATCTGGCTCGGAGGCTTCATTGCCCTTCGCCACCCGCGGACTCGGAAAATGTGCTCCCGTCCTGGCTCTCCCTACCTATACTGCCGCGCAATCGGAAAAAGTAAAACTGCCGCTTGTGACGAATGGTCTGGGACCCTGCCTTCGCAATTATAGAAACACCGCGGTGAAGTCCACTTACCGCCGCCGTAAACGACTGCGTGGTCAGGGAATTGAGCTACTGGGCACCCCCCAGTCCGGTTAATTCGAGCCCTGATTGCACGTGCGGTCACACGGCGATAAGCGTCAAATTCTAAAGCTTTCGAGCGAAATTCCCACAACTTGGAGCTGGTTGGAGAGAAAGAGACAGAAAGGCGGCGAGGAAATTTTCGGCCGTATACATTTGGGACACCGTTCGCGGGCAGCACCTGGCGTCCACATTTTGCTCTGAAGGCCATATTCTTATTTGTTTTTAGACAGAGATAAATAGAATCACGTAGCAACTGCCTTCAAAGGATAGTATAATAAGGGAGTTATTACTCATTGGCATTATTGACTATGTGCCATACAACACAACACAACACTCATTGGCATTACTCATTTCTCATTACTCATTCCATGCACGCAATATTCTCGTGCCTTTTTTGTACACCTACTAACCACTGTAACAGCTTTAGCCCTCTTCCATGCGGAAGACATTGTTCATCCCTTCTTACTTTACTATCTTCTAGCGCGAAACTTCCGGCTCAGCCTTTTGTCCAGCAACAGCTCGTTGAACCTTCAACTGAGGGACTTCCTCAACAGCGAACGCGTTCCATTCATCTGTCCATTATCGGCAACGCCGCACCACACACTAAACTGATGGAGGAGGAGGCACGCGCACGTAATAATGACCACGCGTGATCTACACGCCCAAAGACATGCCAGCACACTTCCTCGTGGCGTCTTCATAATGACGCATTCTCATCGAGCGCAAAGCCATTGTTATTTCATTAACACTGGCACTGCTTCGACCCCCCCCCCCTTTCTTTCTCTATTATTCTTTGTGTCTCCTGGTGTACGATGTTATAGACGTCTATGTGAAAATGGTGGTCTTCGTCGACACTCGCGTCTCTTCCCCTATGCGACGCTATCGAGCAACAAGCACGTTTCCACGTGGGCCCCAATCGTTCGCCCGGAGGAGTAGGCGTCTCCCTCTCTCTTTGAGGACAACGTAATGCACGTAACACCAGCGCTCGTCCCAGAAAGGACGTTGTTGCTGGGAGGAGACATCGCAGGGGGCCCGCGACCGGAGGCCCCTCGGGAAACTCGGAAAGCTATTTTACGGGTCAGCGGCGCGACGAGGCGGACAAAGGAGAAGCGATAGGCCGCTTAACGAACTCCGGGGCTGCGAGACGTTTAAGAACTAAAAAAGAAGCAATACGTTAGAGAGAAAGAGAGAGAAAACCGAAGGAAGCACCGGCAGCCGAGAGCTGGTTTTTCAGAGGCCCCAAGGAAAGTGAAAGGAAAAGTAGGACGACTCTTCAACTCGGCGGAAGAAAGGAAAGAGAACCGAGATTCGGTTAAAGAAAATAACTAAAAGAAAAACAGAAGTAGTCCCCTAAGCCCGATAAAGCAGCAGCGGAGTGCTGTGCCAGCGTAAGCTTTCGCTTGTTCAGCTCTCGCTTACTCATGACAACGTGTCCGTGGCTTTCTTCTTCTCTGCCGGATTACGATAAGCGATGAGATGCCCAGAGCCCCCTCGAAGTTGCGTTCGTGAGAGCTCGGTAGCTGCTCGGCATGCAGGTCGCGCCCTGAACACACCACGGTGCACGCGCAGCCCACGGTGTTGCATACGTAACGTGAGTATAGCCTGCGACTTGTGAATGCATGCGTGCGCGTACGTGGGTGAGCGGAACGAGTAATCGGCTGTTACTGGTGCGAAAACTATGTGAGTGAAGTTGCTTGTAAAACCAGGGAGGAAATAACAGGCGCATCTGTTGCGAGACATCTCTCAGCTCGTGGCTGGTTTCCTTATAAAAATGTTCTATAGACAGCTTATAGACTTTTTATAGACTCTATTGGCTTCCTATAGATATTTCTTTTGTGTAAATTCATAGTCTATAGACTCTGTAGACAAAGTGTAATAAAAGTGTATGGCCATAAATCTATAGATTGTCTATTAACTGTCTATAGGATTTGTATTGACTATAGACTATCATTAGGATTTGTCTATAGATAGTTTATAGACTTTATAGACAGATATCTATGGACAGTCTACAGACTATCTAAAGAAATTTTTGCAAGGGCGTGCGCCCGCTAGTGAGCGTAACACTGGTTGGAACTGCATTCGTAATGAGGGAGGAATTACTCATTAGCATCCACCCAAGCGCAGCCAAAAGGCTACGAAGCAAAGCTATACAGCTTTCTCAGAAGCTTCGCAGTTAAAGAACAATTCATCCTGGTCCGCGGTTCGAGCCCGGGACCACCGCTTCGCCGGAGCAGTCGCTCTACCAACTGAGCTAACCGGGACGACAAGCTTATGGTAGGGCGAGAGCGAATTGATCAATAACTCGAAGTGGGAACTGTGTTGGTTCCTGTTTGTTGAACTACATTCGTGGGCTGCCTGACGTCGGTGTGCTTGCTTGTGTGTACCGAGGTGAGCGGGCTTGTCAAGAGCGCTGGAGCGGTGGGCTGCGGGACAAATAGCGCGAAATCTTACCGCGCCTGTTGCTGCTGCGGGCACTGTGCTTGTGATTTTGCCGTTCGTGTAGCGATGCGGCAGCCCTTGAGGGCAAGGACTACACGTGAAAGCCACTATACTTGCTTTAACACCTCGCATTTTAGGTCCGCCGACCGCAGCTCGACGGCCCTGGATAAGCCTGCTCACGTCTGTACAAGTTTGCAATCGGCGAAGGTAGCCGAAAGTGCGGTGCAGCGCGCTCTGGCGGTATGATAAGGGGAAAAATATTCAGAATGAATTTAGACAACATATGATGGGTATCAGGTAAGCTTCGCGGCCACCTGGACGGCGTTCGTCTACCTGACTGGGCTGTCGCGAAAAGGTTAACGTTAAAACTTGGATGCTACAAGTGCAACCTAGCTCTCACCTTGTCTGCTTCCCAGTGAGCAGCTGGAGTGCTCCACACAACACGGCTCTGTACTGTGTTGTCGGGCCATGATAAGGACTTCGAGTGCGTCAGTTATTTAGTTCATGAAGGACCTCAAACGATACTTTAGCGCTGGCCCATCCGCACGCCAAAATGCGTTTACAGCTGAGAATACTACGAGAAGATATAATGAAAACAGCTGGCAGTAGTGAGCAGGCCACGCCCCCTAGAGGAGATGAACTCGTTGTCTGGCCTGTACTCGTTCAGAATCAGAAGAAAGTGGGTGCACATTAACGATAGCATCAAACCCCGGGTCTGGTGTTAAAAATATTCAAATATTCGCTCTGCTTCCCTTCCTCTTTTATTTCTGTTTTAAAATTAATTTTATTTTAAAGTCACGTAAAAAGCCCCAGATATCAAGTATTCACTCCACCCTTCATTATATCTCCGGACCGAAGAGCAGCATCATATTCTAGTTGATACGCTCTCTTTCTTAAAAAAAAAGAAAAAGTTCCTTTGCGTCGATGAGTCGCATTTTTGAGTCACCAGCCTCCGACCCGACAAAATTGCAGAGTTGGCACAGTGAAACAGCGCCAAATCTGCATGCGTGCACGGTGGAACCCTGTTAATTTTGTCTTCTTCGCCACGATGACAACAAACCTATAATTTTCCCACGCTTCTCGCATTATACGCATCGCAGTGTTCGAACAGCAGCGCATCGCCGACTTCATGATTGGTTCGAAGCTGTTATCAGTGACCCTTGTCACAAGTGAATAACCACGGTGGAAGACGGCGTAGGGCGCAGCCACGTTGCCTTTTGTTCTTTGTCTTTCTTGTGAAAAACGTCGAGAGAGGCGTTCCAAAGCGCATAGGTCAGAGAGAACCGTAAACGGCGCGGTCACTGAGCGCAGATAGCGCTTGCATCGAAAAAAAAAATACATGCAAGCAGCACCGTTGTATAAATTGCACCGACGAAAATTTTTTAAACAACAAGTGTACATGCATTCGCGTGAAAGAAGCAATAAGAAATGGGGAACATATAGGGCACGTATGGGTGCTTAATTTTTAAATCAGTTAATAGAAAATAGCCCGTTGCAAATGTCGTATATGTTCTTTGTTATTCCTCGTCTTATCCTCGCGAGTAGGAAGGCATTCAAGTTCAAGGCCTTCTAATTTTATTCTTATCTGGAATATAAGTAGTTGCCACCATACGGTTTGCTTCGAAAGATCCGACCATTCATTGCGCCTTGGTTCTTCACTTGCGTGACACATACAGTACCGATTGATATTAACCGTCACTTAGATGACACATGCGGTGCGTGTGCAATGGACGTGAAACATGTGAGCTCGTAGGTGCGACTGTTTACCGGCCGAACTTAATGTGAGACCAAACCGAAGGAGCCTCGAGCAGGAAACTGACTGGTCGGAGCTCATTTGGAGAAAACTTCCCGCATTTTGTGTACTTTATGCAAGATGGTATAAACAGTTCCCACGTAGATGCCGGTGTAGACTCGTCTCTGGTGTATAAGGTCAGTCGGCGGTCCCCCCCACAACGATTTATCTCTCTCGCTTGAGCTATTATGGCACGTGATCCGCTCGTATACGTTCCTGATCCTCTTTTGGTTTTGCTCTCAGAAAAGGTACGGCCTTCTTGGAGCTGCGCTGCGGCGCCCACGAACGTATGTTTATCACGTTAGTAACACACTAACTACGTGTCTCACTCCGATAGCGACGAATGCAAACATCATATCTGGGGACATTAACGGAGAAAGCACACGCAGTTCTTCGTGCAGAAGCGTGGACATTTTCGGTATCTAAAACACGGCTTAAAAGGGGTCACGTGAATTCCTCAAAACCGGACGGTGCTCATGTTTTGCGAGCCCAAGCATAAAGAGTGGCCCCATCTTTCGAGACCGACCGCATGATGAAAACTAATTCCACCGAGAAAAAAAAAACAGGAAAGCTTGCAATTTGAATGCACCTCGTACGATGTGTACATATGCGGAAAATGATGCACTCCACGGGGCAGTGAATCCCCCGTGACGGTGTCCTCTTCCACATGAAAAACAAACAAGGGATCATACGTGAGAGAGGAAGCCCGCCCCAGACGACGCCCGAGCTGTCCAAAGACTGCGCTACTTTCCAAGTCAGGTTTTCGAGGGTCCAGCGCGCGAAGGGGGCCGTTCAAGAAACAGGGTCACGCCGATGTCTGCCGGACAACATGCCACCCGCGCGAACCACGCCGAGAGGGTGGATAAACTCCGCCCGTATATGTACACGTTCCCGCAAAAGAAATCTACATAAGCGAAGTTCCCCGCTTCCCCGCGCGGACGAGGCGGCGCTCATTCGCCCAGCAGACAGCGGGTGGGACCTTGGCACTTGACTTTCTTCTTCGATGCAAGGCACCGCGCAAGGCTTCCAGCCTTGAGGCCAAAGAATAAATAGCAAATATAAACGATAACAGCGCGGTCGGCATCGAGGCATCCTCACTCGTGGCCCGCACGGTATGCGATCCCTGTATGTGCGCTGACCGTCCGCCGCAACTATTTTAAAACCACTCCGCGGCTGTCTGTCCATCACCGAGAGCGGCCGAGAGATACACACATACATACATACAGGCAGCGACGAAACAAGCCCCGCGAATCGCGGGCCTCGGCTGACTCCGCCTTTGTAGGACAGCGAGACGGGCATTTTTTTCTTGTTTTTATTTCTTTGCCCACTTTTGTGCGCAGGGAAGCAAGGGAAAATAAAATGCGAGAAATTGTCCGCGTTCTGGCTTTCTTCCCACTTCGTTTTCAGCCGCGGTTATCCGACGCGCGCTGACAGCGTCGTATTCGTTTTGTGTACCCAAGGTAGGGTGAGTCTACACGAGCGTGGCGGCGAGAAACTAGAGGAGATCGTCGTGGCTTTCCTTACTGCGACTACGTGGAGAAGTTAAAAATAATCTACTCAAGACGCGTAGACGCAAGCGGGTAGCTACGTCGTATTTTTCTCTTTCTTACCTCGTGACAACTTGCGCATTTTATGAATGTGGTACAGGTAAGGTCCGCTTTCTCCAGCGACTGCAGAGAACGCCTCTTCATATAGGAGTGCAATGCACTCTAAACGCTGCGTATAATGTGTACATCTAGTGTTCTGCAGGCCAAACAAACAATAGTGGAAGCAGCAGCTGTGTTTGCCCCGTGTTACCAGTTGGATATGTTTTAAGTCAACCATCGACTGGAGCGAAATTTTCGCATAGTTTCGTAGTTACCACGGCGCCTTACTGAGAAAAAAATAAGTATTTCCTCCGTTCCAGATAGAATTTAAAAGAAATAAAGAGAAGTATCTGACCACTCAATTTCAAGCATAGCACATGTCTGGACCAGATACCTATTACGTCAAAGTACTATGTAGGTCAACAGCACGTCGAAGGGTCTGATCAGAGTGCGAACTCAAACGGACAGTCCAAGAGCTATGCAGTTTGTCCGCTGTAGTTCGGCCGTCATGATTATAACTAGGGGTTGGAGTTTTCGGCTTTTATTTTTGAAAATCAGGGGATCTTTTTCCGGTGCTTATAAGGCTACAGAAATACCGAATGCAATGAATGGAACTGAACATGATTTCATTTATGAAAATGGTGGTGACGAGTCGGGCCTGAGCAACGGCGACAGCGATAGCGGCGAAGAAAATTAAAAGCAACTACTTGCCAAGAATAGCGCCAGGCTGTATGTATAGGAGCAACGTATTTTCACTAAGAAATACGTGGAAAATTGAACTGAAAATGCTGCTTTCGGGTCTGCGCCCTGCCAAAATCATGGAAACAAAAGAGATGCGGCCTTTAGTCGAGCGTACGCGGTACGTTATCCTGAGCGCTTAAATATGTTCCTCTGTAGCCTATAAAGTTATCATCGGTTCACGTAGTACAAGTGCGCTTCGCTATCAGTACAACCACTGTCCTTTAATACTTTTACTGGTCATGAAGCTTCGCCGTGATACTAAGGCTGATCTTAGTAAGCTGGCTGAGGCGACCGCACCATGACGCTAGGCGTCGTAAGAGGGCAACCGAGCAGACGGTGAAGAGCGTGTTCGCATCTAGCTTTTGCGGCTAATTCTGCGCATTGCGGCTATTATGTCGTATGTGAGCGCCGTGAAGGATGCCGAACACCTGCTGTTTACCTGGCTGCCATTCCGGCTACAAAGGAAAGGAGTAAAAGGTGCTTTTTTTTTTTGGCGCAGCGGCACCGAACGGCGTGAAATGTGGAAGGGGGCATTTCCGCGGCTGGGAACGGAATGTTTTACTTTTTACTTTCGATTCCATGCATGTTCTTGTCTGTGATAAAGCGTTTCGACGTGAGTCAAATAGTCCGTGTCAATAAATAGTTTGTCCAAAGTGTCGTTGTCACGACGCAGCGCGAGATACAGAACGTCAAGCATGGCGCAGCACTGGGGTTACCGATGGCCTCCCGGCATGTTTGTCGAACTCTAAACGGAGACCTCGGTAGATAGCACATGGAAAACGTCGCCAAACGCCATCAGCTGGCCACGAGTATGTAGATACTGTGGCGATCTTGGGCAAGAACTTCTCCGACCCCGGCAGCTGTTGCAAATGGTGTTGCGATGACAGGTAAATAGCAGGGCTGCGCACATTACCGCGCATGAAGCGGAAGCACTGACGGGCACGAATTTTGTGACAGGTTGCACGCCTGTACTTCATAAAAGAGACCGATCATTAGCGCACACGTGACTCGTACGAGCAGCGCACAATACCTCGTGAACAGTTAGAATTAAATCAACAAAGCTGGTGATAACGCGGCGGCTGCATGGCGCAAGTGGGTTCTTGTTATATATAAACTCACCAGGCGTTATTTTATTGCCTCTTTAACCCTTTGACATGGCATTGTTTGTTTGCATCGAAAAGAAATATTCTTCCGCCTAAATACTGTACAAAGGCATCAAGAAAGACAATTTGCTAGTTTTCCAGCGCAAAAAACTAGCGGTTGATTTTTTTGCAGCCATGTTCGAAATTTCGTACAAAGTGTCTTAGCTGATGAAAACAGCCACATGTTAAAACCCGCGACTTATCAATAAACAACCGAAAGAATGCGGAAATAATTTATATTTCGAATGTGCGCATTGCTCTTAAAATGACGAGAAAAAAAAATGACGTTACTACTGATGGCAAAATATGTTCGCACAAAAAGGGAGGCGGCAGAAGGTTAGGTGGGCGGATGCGATTAGGAAGTTTGCAGGCAAAGGGTGGATGCAGCTGTCAAAGGACAGGGTTAATTGGAGAGACATGGGAGAGGCATTTTCCCTGCAGTGGGCGTAGTCAGGCTGATGATGATGATGATGAAGAAAAAGAGAGGACGACGTGCAACCACGTACACTGTTTTGTTTCGCGCAATATTATTTACTGCATACGCTACACGGGATAAAAAAAAAGACTAGCTTATTTGCGACGTGAAGCATGTGAAATTCACCCGAAGCAAATAAGGTCTCTGCTAGCTGCAGCCCACTCTGAGAAGAAGGTACGAGTTCTCTTTTCACACAGTAGTTTACACAGCGTGTCAAAGGCTTAAAAGAATCCATTCTGCGCCGACGTGAAAATTCGTAAGCATGGAACTAGAGGGGACGTTCAGGAACGTAACGCAGGGAAGTGTACGACGTGAGTGCCATCATCAAGGAAAGAGGATGCGGTGCTGTACCCCTATATTCAGATAATGTCAGGGTAAAGAAAGGCAGCATGGGTCCTAATAGTTTTGTTTTGTAACTTGCATATATGTCCGACTGTTTACCCCTGTGCACTGAAATTAAACCCGAGTATTGTAATCTGACAGGCATACGATTTCGGTTTGTTCCTTGCATATACCGGATGTTTCAGCGAACTCAAAAATTTTCGAAAATAACCCTTTTGGAGTAAAAATATGCCTTTTGCGGCATAGTATTACCAGTGTTGGCGGGCACCAGAAAACCGTTGAATCGTCTTAAGTAGCAAGCTGGTTAACTACTTTTTTAATAATTAACTCTTTAACTAGTACACTTAGGCGCCTAGTTGCAATTTGAAATTTGTAGCCGGTCGTCAGTAATAGCCATATCAGTTTTCAGCATTCCTAAAACGCGATTACCCTCGCCGCTGCGGATCGACAAAATTAGGCTGCATCACGAGAAAATACATGCGCTTTCGAAAGCATGCAGGCAAAGCAACCCCTCCAGTGCAAGTAACTAGACGAAAAGGCCAAATTTTGTCGAGCCAAAACTCTAAAAACTGATATGGCTATTACTAGCGATCGGCTACAAATCTCTAATTGCAACTAGGCGTCTAACTCTACTAGTTAAAATGTTTATTAAAGCGAAAGCTTATTTTTAAAAATTAGTAAACCAGCTTACTACTTAAGACGATTCACTGGTTTCCTGGCGTCTGCCAACACTGGCACTATACCGCAAAAGCCATATTTTTTCCCCCCTAATACCTGTTTTGGAAACTTTTGAAAGAGTTCCCTGAAACATCCGGTATATACGCTGTGAAAATGAACCCGAGATATTATTCGGAGCGAGCAGTTAATTACAGTAGTGCAAGTGACCACCTGGATGACCAAACTGAACAAAGCAAGCCGCTGAATAAAACCTCGGTGTCTACGGTCAGTTGGAAACTTATTTTTGGAAGCGCTCGCAAAGTGGCGCATGAAGGCACCACTGATCACTCAATAGACAGAGCGTTAAGTGTCGTCGTAAAGACATGCGTTACTCGAGGCGGTGTGTGCGCCAGTCAATGAGCTTCCACTAAACACGCCCCCCCCCCCCCCCCCCCCCCCCGAATTCCTGCGCTTACAGACGAAAAGCGTGACATTACCACTGCACTTCTGTGCCGCACATGGCAGACGTTAGCATACCGGTTGTGTGCGTAGTTGTTCGCTGAACCGCCAAGGCTGCATCGAAATTTTAACCCCGCAGCTTTTTGATAGCAACCTCCCTTATCCACTATTTTTCCTGAAGGCTTATGCTTTGCACTTCGCAAAGAACGCGCAGGTGAAGAGCGGCAATATAGCTGTCGAACCCAGTATTCCAGCGTGACCGCTGCCGCTTCGAGTTAATCTCGGATGTATGAAAGTTATGTGGGGAAGTATTGACAATATGCAGCTAAAGAAAGCCAGAGGGAGCACCTTTCTATGGAGTTGCTATATCGCATAGTAGACATAACACCCACTTGTGGTCACCAAACTTTCCTCTCCAAGTTAGGCTTCTGCCGGCAAAGTCATACTGAAATACCTGCTCCTTGCACTTAGTCTCACTCGGGAGACGCTATCAACACTCGAAGGTGTATATAGGCATGTTGTTCAGTACCCGCCTCGGTGGCTCAGTGCTTAAGGCGTTCGGCTACTGATCCGGAGTTCCCGGGTTCGAACCCGACCGCGGCGGCTGCGTTTTTATGGAGGCAAAACGCTAAGGCACCCGTGTGCTGTGCGATGTCAGTGCACGTTAAAGATGCCCAGGTGGTCGAAATTATCCCGGAGCCCTCCACTGCGGCACCTCTTTCTTCCTTTCTTCTTTCACTCCCTCCTTTCATCATCATCATCATCATCATCATCATCATCAGCCTTACTACACCCACTGCAGGGCAAAGGCCTCTCCCATGTCTCTCCAATTAACCCTATCCTTTGCCAGCTGCATCCACCCTTTGCCTGCAAACTTCTTAATCTCATCCGCCCACCTAACCTTCTGCCGCCCCCTGCTACGCTTACTTTCTCTTGGAATCCACTCCGTTACCCTTAAGGACCAGCGGTTATCTTGCCTTCGCATTACATGCCCTGCCCAAGCCCATTTCTTTCTCTTGATTTCGACTAGGATGTCATTAACCCGTGTTTGTTCCCTCACCCACTCTGCCCGCTTCCGATCTCTTAACTTTACACCTATCATTTTTCTTTCCATGGCTCGCTGCGTTGTCCTTAACTTAACATGCAGAAAACCAAGGTAATGTTCAACAGCCTAGCAAGGGAACAACGGTTCACAATTGGCAGCGAGAGCCTAGAAATTGTGACGGAATACGTCTACTTAGGGCAGGTAGTGACAGCTGATCCGGATCCTGAGAGGGAGATAACTAGAAGGATAAGAATGGGGTGGAGCGCATATGGCAAATTCTCGCAGATCATGAGTGGCAGTTTTACCAATTTCCCTCAAGAGGAAAGTGTACAACAGCATAATCTTACCGGTACTCACCTACGGGGCAGAAACGTGGAGGCTAACGAAAAGAGCTCCCTCCTTTATTCGTTCCCTTATGGCGCGGTTCAGGTGTCCAACGATATATGAGACAGATACTGAGCCATTTCCTTTCCCCCAAAACAACGTATTATTATTATTATTATTATTATTATTATTATTATTATTATTATTATTATTATTATTATTATTATTATTATTATTATTATTATTATTATTAATATTATTATTATTATGTTGTTGTTGCCGATGTTGTTCAGCTGCGACATGCGCCATGCGCCTGCGCCGCTCCGGTGCCCTACACCCTGGGAGGTTGGGGGCACATATATAGTGGCAGCTCCCGTCCCCATAGAAAACCTGGGGGAAGCTTCGTGGCCAGTAAAAGCATTGAAGGACTATGGTACAACTAAGCGTTTCGGTATAACTTGTGCCTCATTGTAGTGAGGCACCATTTGTCTCGCTACTTCCACGTCGTATCAGTATAGAAATAAGCACAGTTCCGCAGACGATGAAGTCATTGCCGCGTCCTTGCTGCTTTGAAGTCTTCTGTGCCTAAGCATATATCTACAAGAACCAGGCTGCATGCCGACTCCTTGCGAATAAGCACTCAACCGCGCGACTTGTCACTTCTCCCTTTATCCCCCTCCTTTCATTCCGCCAGCACGGAGTAACAGGCGAGAGGCGTGCTCGCCGGCCTACCTCTGCATCAATCTTTCTACAGCGACGCCTGTCCATGTGCCTGTGCCCTGAGTTTCGCGCAGTAGTAATGCGTGACTGGAGAGTGGTTGCCACGGGAACCATTCAGAGGTTGGTTACCTTGAGAGGAGGAGGGTATGAGGAAAGCGGAGGAATGCGTAGTCGGAGGGTAGTTGCCAGGGGAGCCACCGTGGAAGAAAGAGGATACGGCGAGGGCGTAGTAACACGTAACTGGGGGGTGGTCACCGTGGAAGGCATTTAGAGGGCGGTTGCCGTGACCTTGATAGGAGCAGAATATGACGGAAGGGTTGGAATGCGAGGGTGAAGTTATGGCGAGATCACATATCAATGCGCACCATCCCACTGGAAACCACCTGTGCGGTGGTTACCGTGGCAGGAGAAGGCAGGGTAGGACTGTAGCAGAGGCACGCCCTGTCTGCGGCTGCTACTATGAAACACGCAGGCCAAGCAGATCAGTGTAGGTAGCGATGCGCGCCTGGAATGGTGTACTAGAGAGGAGTGCTTGTCAAAGCACGAGTAGGTGTGGAAAACTAATAACAGTACTCAATAAAGTATACATATATACATGCCGCTGTCAAACTCTCTACCCCGAAATATCGCGAAATGAAAATATCTCGACAGCTGCCGCTGAATCTCGCGTTACACAATGGCAACCGTCCTGTATTTATTTTAACCATTACCCTGTTCTATTTTTCTTTTTCTTTTTTGTCTTCGAGTTTACACAGAAGTCGACTAACATTCAGCTCTACTCCGTATTATTGGTTGGATCATCGCTGGAAAATATGCGGAGGCCGTATACAGGTCTGGCCTCTTCAATACCCATGGAGCGCAGTGCTTCATGAGTATCGCATCTACCTACTTTGCGGCTCATGTTACCGTAAGCGCACGCACGCACGCACGCACGCACACTTCCAGAAAGGCACCTGTTCGGACACACCCACACGCACGTTGAAACAAGAAGTCAACCGCGTCACATGGCATTAACCAGAGCCCTTTCGCCCAGCGACCCGACCCGCGAAAGCAGCTCAGAACGAGTGAAACTTCCCCGACGCCCGGAGCTGCCACGGCTGGTCAGCGCTCAGGCGTCTCACGCCCCAGTGGGTCTGCCTCACCCTCGTCCTCTTCGATATGTGGGGTGCACCCAGTGGGGCGTCCGCGAAAGGAAGCCCAGTGGAACGCATTCGCGCGACGATTCAGGCCCGCGCCTTCAACGCCGTGCAGTGCGGGTCGCAAACGCCCCTTCGCGGCACGCTAGACTTTTTTTTCGCGCGATTTTTTGTTTTTCTCGCGCGAACGCCGCCCAGCGTACGCGCTTCACTGCTCCCTCAGTTTCGGCCGAGCGGACGGAGGACGAAGCCGGGAAGGGAGATGCCCATACTATATCTGTTCGGGGCACAATTCGAGCCGCGCGAGCGGGAAGCTTTCCTTATTGCGCTTGCGGTCGGCCGCATCGCGCACGATGAGCTATCCTCGGCTGCGTGTGGACGGTTGTATAGACCGCGAGGCCGTTTCTAAGTGAATAATGCCGCGTGCCGCAAACGCGGCACCTCGGATTGGACGCCACTGCCTGTTCTTGCATGCCGGATTCGCGAAGGAAGATGCGGTGGCGAGAAATCTCGGACGCTTTGCCTTTGCGCCAGGGTTTGTTATTCTTGAGCGCAGCCGCGGTTGATGAAGGTCGACTGCGTAGGAAACATGCCGTGGGCTTCTGTGCACATAAATGAACAAAAAAAACAGTCACATTTGTCACCCACTCCCGTGGTGAAAGAGCGCAGCAGTAGCTATAGAATCAATGTAAAGATGGAAACTCTGGTTTTAACCTGCCGCGGCAGGTGGCAGTTTAAATAATGGTTGGTCACCAGAGCTTGCTGGGGAAGACAAACTTGGGTCACGGAATACTCACCCGTGGCAGCACTCTGCCATCGCAGGGCAGTGGCGCTTCGCTTAACCGTTGCACCTCTGCGCTATGAAAGGTATGAGGACTCCCAGGGATCTAAGAATATAAAATAGAGAGAGACCGATTCCGCATCTATTGTTACGTGACGGCAAGCAGGCGGAGACAGGACTACATGACAGATGGCGATGGAATGGTTTAATGGCGGTGGGCCCAGCGCGAGCGCTCCGTGCCGCGCCACTGCCCACTTTGTCGTCTTCTTGTCCGTGACAATAAGGGCATTACGTAACGCATTGACGCTATCGCGTCATACCCTTAAGGCGGAGCTTAAGTGTCCTCTCCAATTTTTACACACTGAAGTTGCTTGTAGAAATCAAAAAGATAAATTTACTTCCCTACCTTTCCTTTACCGCACGATCCTGATCCTCTCGATATATAAACTTCAGTGGTTGACATGAGGAACGGTTCTAAGATTTCTCTTACTAGTTTCTCGTTCGCGCGGCCAACGATAGCTATTATTTGAAACGAAGCATGCATTTGTACTTTCAACAATTCAACTAAAAGTGTACGGAATGGATCATCCTCTGGTCGCTATTATAATGTGAACTCGAGTTGAGACGCCTTCATAACTGCCCAACAGAGTGCCGTTCATGCCGCTAGGGTGTTTCTGCGCGGATCTCTCAGGCTGGCAGAGTTACGTAGAAGAGAAGACAAAGGATTGCCATTATCGAGTAAATGCTTGTTTCGTAACGGCTGGCGCGCTTTTATCAAACAAGGAATGCTAAAACGAGAACCTCTAAATGCAGAAAATGACAGAACGTAAACACGCTTGTAGCCACCATAGGTGGTCAGTTTAATAAGCTTGGTTTTGGGGTCTGTAAAGGGTCGATAGCCAGACGACAATTGCGCCGGTAGACCAGGGACACAAGAACGAGACAAACCACAAGGACGAGTGCAAGCTTTCAACCTTCTGGTTTCAACTGGTTTCGCTGACCCAGTCGAATAGTGCGCGTTCGAAATTATTCGAAACGAATCGAATATGCTCCCCAGGTCATGAATGGCGCGAATTTCGAATAAGGCACGCCGTAGCTGCCTTCGTTGACTGTTTCGAAAACAGGGTCCACTCCGACGCCGCACTGTGTGCTGCCGTCGGTCTGCGCGAGATGAAGGGTTCAACTCCGCGATGAGGTCCATTCCTGTGGTGGCGTTCGTAATGCTCATACATGGCCTCCAAGTCTGGGAGACGCGGCAGTGCTCAGGCAAGTTTAACAAACCGAGCTTTAATGCTCGATCTCAGAGGCTCTAGCCCGTACGTAGTTATCAGCCCTCTCATCTGCTCAGACGAGGAGCCCTATTTTATTCGCTGTCGTCATCAGCAGCTGATGGTATTTTTCTTATCTTATACGTATGACATTGTTTTGTGTGCTCTGTGTCTTCTCGGGTCTCTCCGCGCTCTTGAATCATAGATCAGTACCAGTTTGCCCAAATCACACCCTTAATTAACGATGACATGTCTCACACAGAGTTATATACTGACTTAGTGTTGTGTACGACCGAGTGGAGATTAGTGCTGCGTCTTTCGACAGATATATATCTAAACATCTCCAAAAGTTATACCGCCGTATGGCAGTGCCGGTGCCAGCGCTTCGCTGTTTCGCATGATTTGTTTTATACGAATATTCACACAAGACGCGAATTTTCTTACAAATTGGTATTCGATTCAGTTCTTTCACTATTCGATTCGTATTCGATTCGTATTCGATTCGTATTCAGATTCGCATTCGATTCGTATTTGATTCGGCTTTCAGCTCCACAGTTCGAATTCGATTCAGTAGTAAAGCTAAACTATTCACATTAGATTTGGTTTTCAAAATGTAGTATTCGCTCACCCTTTAGCACAGCAGGCCGTAGGAGTTTAATAAACCTCAACTGAAAGTATCCGCTAATATTTGCCCTTTATGCTCTTGTCTCCTCGTTCCTTCAGTCCAATCGTCGTCTGACGGTCATTTAGGTTTCGGCTCTCGTAAGCGCCCATCCCACGTTCTGTAGCGCTCAGGTCATTGAGATGCAGTCCGCATTTCCTTAGCAGGGAATTCGTTGTCGAGATCAGGAACGGACTGCCAAGTTATAACGGTGTGATGCGAAAGAGAGAGAGAGAGAAAAGAAAAAATTATTATCCGTCCCAGATCCGCGCTGCTGGTCCAAGTGGGTGGGTTGAGGCTGTGACATAAGCCCGCCTGCAGCGCACGGGCATGCAGCGTTCACTTCGATTGCTGATATATAGACCACACCGCTCGCCTCTTCCCGTCCTGAGATGCACCCTCATTGACACTCATCGTCGTCGCCAATCAAGATTGGCATGTTGAATCAAAGTGGCATGAAAAAATATTTCAACTTTAGCCCACAATTTCTCGAAAATAAATGGGCAAAAAAATTATTTCCAAGAAAAAAATAAGAAATGACAGATTATTACGATAAAGCGCAGCTCTTCGCACGTCACCTGCCACCGTTGGCAGGTGGCGTGCTATGGTGCTAGCCACCCTTCGGCATCTTCCCGTGGCAGCCACCTTCTGGCTGTCCACTCCTGCGCTCTCGCCGAGGCAGGTGGTGTTTCTCTGCTACTACCTGCCAACACGGCACCTGTCATGTCAGGCGGCCGAGCACGACGCGGAACGCAGGAAGGGTTGCCTGAGAGCTCGGCTCTTAAAAAGGCCTTTTCGCTGCCTTTAGGGCAAAGATGCAGTCGTGGTATTTACACAGCTGCGCCCCTGCATTTTCCCCCACATTCTATTCCAGATAAAGATGCGAGTATGTGGCGTTCTGGGGAGCCATATTAAATCCTCCTTCCTTCCACAGACACTCTTCTCGATGAGGCTATTATTCAGCGCCAGGCTGTTGCAAAGCCTCCTACTCAATTATTTCGAGCATCGTCGGCCGCCCATAGAACGCTTCCGTCTATGTGATGCACGGGAGCATGCGCAGAGACATTTTCTTTTCAGTATCTCCTCTTTATTATTTTTTTTCTGCCGAGCCCCTAGGGGAGGCATTTCTATGGCTCGCAGGAAGGTGTCTGTATCAAAGGCACGTTTCGCGAACACCGGCACCTTCCAGGAGCGAATCGAGTGCCTCAGCAACGGGATACTTCTGGCGACCAAAGCAGGAACGCAGAGTAGGCGAAACTCAAAGCAACATAAAGAGCTGGAAGCCGCTGACCCTGTTCCCGCAATTAGATGCGCCGTTTCCTCGCGCGCATTGACTCCTCGCTTGGTGTTTGTTTTCGGCTCCGATACAGGTGTTATTGCGAGCGCATGAATGTGTATAATACAGACGCATGACTGCAAACGCTTAGGAGAGGCTAAAAGTAGCCCCCGTTTCCCGAATCTGCATCCGAACACCTGCGATCTCGCACGTTCGAGTCGTGAGTGTCCGCGTTTTGCCGCGGTCATTTCGCCACTGAGATAATCTCGGAGAAACGTCTTTGCCTTCGGGTCGCCAGGGTCTTTCCTTTGCGCAACATCGCAAAGCAGCTTTCCAGAGACGTGTCTTCTTTGCCGGCATTCACGGTGAACGTCGATTTGAGGTCACCGTGAGCGCATGTTCGCAGCACTCGGTGTATTCGTCACGTGACCCGAAGCCCCGCGCTACGAAGAAATGGGTCTTTGAATTGGAAAACCTTAACACGTGGCGCCGGCCTCGAAATGGCGTGGACGTGAGGTTCTTGCCGAAAGAGCGTTTCAATGCGGGCTGTGTTTACCTTTTTTTTTCGTGTTTATGTGCACAGTACGAAGGCAGACATGCCCTAGTGCTCCCTGAATGAATCCTTGTCGGCATTCGAAAAGTACATACGCAGCCACCGAACGCCCCTGA